>OX940981.1:31505983-31786552 GCA_954871275.1 Leptopterna dolabrata | reverse complement strand
AGTGAGGGGGGAGTGGGGAGTGAGGGGGTGGGGGGGGGTGGTTGGTAAGGGGTGGGTGAGAAGGTGGACTCGCCCGCTAAGGCAGGAGGCAGCTGGTTAGACTGACGAGCATGTTCAAACAGGAATGTCCCAGAATCCCCATATTGACTCTACTGTGATATAAACAGGCTGTTACGTGTCGGTTTCCACTATCGCGTGTTGGGTTCCGTATAGCTGAAAACGACAACTTATTGTACAAATTGTCAATAAACTATCAATTTCAAACTATAAAAAAATGCTGGTATTTACATGCAACAAATTACAGCTAGGGATTTTAGATTTTGTAAGATGAATATAAAACCAATCCCAGCCCCGGTGATCGCTGCTTATGCCTCCCAGATTGTCAGTCATCATCTTTATCCAGCTGTGGAGAAAGCCCTCATGCCAAATTACAGCGAAATATCTTGGTTGAATATGAGAGAAGTTTCTCTCACTTTTGCAACTTTTTTTGCCAGAAGGTTGTCGCAAAAGCTTGCACCATGCTATAAGTTGCAGGGATACCACCATGTACCTAATGTGTAATGGTTTATTGGCTGAGATGTATAACACGGTGTTTTTATCGTTGCCGAAGAAACGTTTGGGTCGCGAGAAAAGGTTTTATCTTTAGCGATCGAATACCATGACACGACTGCCCCTATCGCTTTTCACTTGAGGCCGGCATAAATTAAAAGGGACTGTAATCTCTTGAACGTCATATACGCCTGTTGGGAGTGGAGACAGAAACTCGATGCTGGTCACGAGCTATATAAATAGTTTTGTTTAAATTAATCCAGAGGTCGTTCTAGCGAATAGGCCCTTCATTGCATGAGGACGATGAGGTTCAGAGTGCTACATTTAAATTCATTAAATGTACTTATTATTATTGTGTTATGGACTAGGTTTTCATGGGATATAACTACGTTTTCAAAACCGTCGCTTTAGTTGATTTTTTACAGAAATAATAGGGGACTATTGCATGAGTAAGCTACTGCAACGGGTCGAAAATTCCTAGTAGCTGCATTTAAAAGGTATTAGAATGTCGTACCTACCTGATTACCAACTTATTATTTTGATGGAACAGCAACGGGGTGTAGTTCCATATGTGTTCCCACTTTGAAACAAATGGAAATCTGTCATTATCCCACGAAAAAATGAATTTGACGACTGTTTCGGAAACATCAGAATCTCCTCTTTCCCGTGGTTTCATAACGAATTAACTTTCTCCTGCGCGTACATGAGAAATATGGAATTGGGGGAAAAGTGGGGACACATACGGAACTACTACCGCAGTCAAGAAGTTCGTATGTGTCCCCACGCTGTGTGAGTCAGTAAGAGAACCCTAAAACCCTTTTGTACTTGAACTTTGATCAATCGTTGATGTTTATATTGACAGATATAATTTTTTGTATTGACAGATATAATTTTTTATAATGACTGTTAATTGTGTTTATAATGACAGATTTGCATTGGTTTCAAACTGGGGGACACATACGGAACTACACTCCAGCAACGCTGCTGCTAGATCCTTAGCTACCTACAAACTGCGTGTGACATTAATATATTATATTATTATAACTAAATTTACAGGTGATCATGGTGTCTGTCTGTTTGTCTGTTTGTCTGTTTGTCTTTCAATCACGCCAAAACGGCTCAATGGATCGAACCCATCTCGCGTATTTGAATGTTTCTATGACCAGGGAAGGACATAGGGGGGTTTACTTCCGGATCCGATGGATAGGGGTGGGGGTTTATAGGGAAGCCGAAACATAAAAAAATTAAATTCTCGAAAACGGCTCAATGGATCGAACCCATCTCGCGTATTTAAATGTTTCTATGACCGGGGAAGGACATAAGGAGGTTTACTTGTGCGAGAGGTAACAAAGTCAGAGGGCAACACAGCTAGTATATTAATATATGAGCAGCATGTCGTTACCAAAGAAAAACGGAGTTATTGAAAAAATAGTATATTTCCACTAATAACAAGTTATTGTTTGTGAATTACGATGGTTTGATCACCGAAACCGGTATAACAGTGTTTTCGCGTTTTTTCGTGTATTAGTGGAAATAGACTATTTTTTCAATAACTCCGTTTTCCTTTGAAATGGGTTTCCACGATTTCTTCGCGAGTGTTCGTATGCTGTTACCAGTTCACGGACTGCAGCATATTACCTCAGCTAATTCGGGCTGTATAGTAAACGTACCATCTAAATTATTAATCCACCCCCATGACAGTGGTAGATCATCGATCAGATCGACCTATCAGTTTGTAAAAGGAAGAAGGAAAGACAGGAAAGCCGGGGCAGGTCCAGCGTGGGCTTCGGCCTTGAGTCGTATGAACGGAGCAACCGGAGGACTTTGTGAATATGCTGGTCGTAGAGGCACCTTCCATCCGCGAGGACGTTCGTTGATCGGCTCAGCTGGGATGCGTAGGTCGACCCGCGTCCGCTGACAAACGTTTCTGGCGGGGCGCTGCCCACGTTCCTTGACATAATACCTCTGATATAATCTGAGTAGTGACGAAGGAACATTTCCTAGGACGGTATCAACATGAGTAACTTGGGATTCGATGAAGCTTCAGTGGCTGGTTTCAGAAGGATCAGAGGAAACCTGTTTGAATCTTATGGATACTCCTGTCAATCTCAAATGATACCAATACTGCCTATACAATTAGATCTGGGATACCTACCTGCAGCGACCAAGACACTGTTTACACGACAACACAAGTAGGGTTTTTTACCCCCCCACCACCGTAGCAACACGCCCCCTTGGGGTCTCCAGCGTTGATTTTTAATAGGTACATACTTCGATTCTCTAGGGGCCTCTAAGGACGTGTACTGAATTTCAACCCTCGGGACCACCAGGTGCCATGTGAAAATCGCTACTTCTCATGTTTTTCTACTTCTTCTTCTTCTTCTTCTTCTTATCGTTGTCGGTTGTTCTTTGACAGGGCTACATTGACAACCTCAAAGACATAACGGGTTGAGCTGAAATTTTGCACACACATTCGTTATGCTCCAAGGAGGTGCCGTTTGTAACCCCCCCCCCCCTCACCATCTCATTTTTTGTACCTACTGAGAAATTATTTTTACGGGTATACAGCCTCACAGACATAACGGATTTAGCTGAAATTTTGCACACACATTCGTTATGCTCCAAGGAATGGCCTTTTGTGAATTTTGCCCCTTCCCCCTCCAGCCATTTAGGAAACTTTAGGCAAGTCGTTAGGTACTGAGAAAAAATGTTTAGGTACTAGGTACTGGGAAAAAATTATTACTTCATCATTCAATGCAAAAATATGTGATCCCCCCCCCCCGCACAACAACAACCCTGTTGTGGACATTTGCCCGCCAAAAAAAGTAAGTAGGTACTGAGTAGGCACGAAGTAGATAGTACTCAGTAGGTACTAATTAGGTAATACTGAGTTGGTATTAAGTAGGTAGTACCGAATAAGTCCTGAATAGGTGTACTGAGTAGGTAGTAATGAGTAAGTACTGAGTAGTTATTAAGTAGGTAGTACTAAGTAGAGGTACTAAGTAGGCAGTTCTAAGTAGGTACTAAGTAGGTAGAGGGTAGTAAGTAGGCACTGAGTATGTAGGTACCTACTGGGACAAAATTTTTACTTCATCAATGCAAAAAGATGTGATCCCCCCTCCCCCACCAAAACAAACAACCGTGTTGTAAAAATTTATCCGCCAACAAAACCTCCTCAGCCGCAAAAAGGATTGATATCCGTTTTGTCTACCGAAGTAGCATGCGAGGTGCGAAGTGATGTACACATTATAAGACCTGTTTCTTCCCCTCTGTTGGATATAAGTATAGAAACCTGTTCCTTACCCCTCTGTTGGATTTGAGTACAGAAATCTGGCCCTTCACCCCAAACTATGAAATTTCTTTCAACGATGTTTGGCGGGCAGGTGTTTCCCCACAGGTTAATACTGAAATAAACATAAATCCAACATTCATTCGGATCAGTTTCAACGGTGAGATGAAAAGACTGAAATATCACTGGCATGAGAAAAATAAAGCATGCACAATACGGCGGTGAGTGGTTCTATCTGCCATATTCAATACCTCCTACGCCTAATTTTAGCGAAATTACGAGTTTTACTACACAAAACTACCTATATGTTGTGTCCGGGCGGGCAAGAAATTCCCGCCAACCAGCTTGAAATAAATTCAAGATTTGGGCGGAAGGAACCTCTACTCCTCCACTCCTCCTACTGTTCCTCTCCTCAAATCCAACAGAGGGGGAAGGAACAGGTCTCTATATACTCACTATAATTATACAGAGTATAAGAAAGTGAAGAAACAGGTTTCTATACCCATATCCAAGACCGAGGAGCAAAGCACCGAGCATGCCACTTTGGCGGGCAAAACGGATATCAATCCTTTCTGAGGCTGAGGAGGTTTTGTTGGCGGGTAAATGTTTACAACTTTAAATGTTTACAACTACTAATAGTAACCCATCGCATTCTAAGAGAAGCTAGCATAAATCGTAGGTACCTTTGGAGGTTTTTTGGTTTTGGTAATTTTCAGTAATGAACCTTTGGAGTCGAGCATGAAAAAAAAATGTCCCCCCCCCCCCCCCACTCAAAATTTGATGGTTTACGTTTCAAGGTATGTTGAATCCGAAAATGCAATAAACGCATTTCTGTCTGTCCGCCGTACGCTGCACTTAGCATTTTTCTTAGTTGCAATGAACCAAAATTAATGAATTGGTTCGTAGGTCTCGTTTGGGGTCTAGCTGGTCCTCGAAGGTCGGCGTTACTGTCATTCATTTCTAAGGTGTGACAAATACGGGTTGAAATTTTCAGAATGCCGTAGCTCGAAAACATTCCGTATGGTTTTTTTAACGTTTTTAAATTAATCTTGAACTAAAGAATTTTTTGAGACCACCCGGAGCATTGTACGACCAGCCGTTCGTCTGCACCGAAAAGCTTCATCAACATGATCATGAATCAAACGGTATAAATCCGGCCTAGATATCATTGCTAGGGAGCACCTGATTATAATCATGGGTGGCTGTATGAAGTCGAGTTGGTTGTTTTGTGATATTATTTCATTTGAAAAATGATGGATCTTTCGGATTTTGTTGACAGGTGCATTTGCCACTTGAACAAACGTTGAAGTATTATTGGGTACACTATTACACAACGGTAAATTATTACACAACGATTTATTATACTACCTCCGTAGAAGGGGCATCTACACAGGTAAATTATTACACAGCGGTTTATTATTTGCCTTATGCTTCATGAATAACTACAAATAATTAATGATTGAAATATTGAATCCCGCGCATTGGTATGAAACTTTAACTCCGGGGCCGGCTCCAGTACTCGATTTAGGGCTTTCCTGGGGGGAGCTCGTGGGTATTGACCACAGAAAACAGTGATCTACGAAGAAGGGGCATCTATACAGGTAAATAATAAACCGTTGTGTAATAATTTGCAGAGTTTTTTCAGTGTTCTAATAAAATTGGGATAGCCACTTCCTTGGTACAACATCCAACATGCACCACGAGGCTGCACAAACTAAAGCTGCCTAGACCTGTGCTGAAACACACTCACCCGATAAATCGAGAAATCCTTATTTTCGAAATTCCGATGGTCGTACATATTTTATGTTGAACAGACATACAAACAGAAATTGAGATCGTCTTCAAATGTGATAACACGTACAAGAAAAGAAATTTCGCGAGGTGAATAGTATACAGAATTTTCGAAAAGGGTAATAAACAGCGTTGTTCGTACTTCAAAAACAAGAAAGAAATAGAAAGGAGGTGCCTACTCCGACACATCCAATGGTTATCGCGTGAAACGGCTTCTAAAATAACTAAATTGAATGACATCGCCCCGAAATAATGACATTATAATGTGGTAGGTATATCTACCTTCACAATGTTTCATTCACAACCTCCAAGTAATCATCCCATTTACTACGGCCCCATTGTTTCCTTGTGCCCACGTGCTGCCCCGACTTCGCCATCCGGCGTTTTTTAATTTAAAATTAATTAATGAAGGAAACGCCTGATTAATTGCTATTGGACGGGATGGTAATTGAATAATTACCTCGGGGTGGTTACGTTTAACGGGATAATTATGTCAGGTTATGGGGTATCTCGAGTCACCCTCGAACAATAGGTAGGGCTAATGAGATGAATTGATACTACGTACAGTCTTGAATGCCCTACCCAGAAAATGAGGCAAGAACTTGGCATCAGCTGTACCTACCTATATGATAATAGCGTACCAGCATGGTAACAGTGTCCCTAATTGGTGTTCTCCGAATGTGAGTTTTAGGTAGGTAAAATGCTTGAGAATACTTGAATCGGTGCTTTGTGTTAAAATTTCTACTTTAATTTTGCCTACATAATATGGATTTTATAATATACCAATACTGCACCTGTTCCACCTACATTTACTTGAAGTTTAATTGTTATGTATTAGTTGTTATACCTATATAGTGCGCTATAATTTTTTTACTATAATGAATGTTCTGGAGTGTCCTAAACATCCTTCTATATTCTTTAATAACCCATTCGAATTTACCGAAATTTCAATTTTATCATATATAAAGTAGTCCTAGAACGACACCTGGGGTCCTGAGGACCCCCAACGTTTTGTTTCGGGCACTGTACCAAATTTCTTGGAAAATTTAACTACACAGTGTAGTTAACCGCTCGTTCTTCCATTTTATCGTAGTCGTGTTTTTTTAATAAATGTTTCTCTCGATTTTTCGTTGAGAATGACGTCAATGAGACTGTATTCTGATCCTGAAGGAATCAGGGGACGTTTGGAAGAGTTAGAAATTGAAGATTTCGGCTTTTCTTGACGCTCTAAATTCAGAAAACGACAATGTCGATCATTACCTACGATTTAAGAGGAGGCCGCAGATTAGCTACCTACCCAGTAGAGGATGGGTCAGGCGAGTTGGCAGACAACAAATCAGTAGTCGAAGACTGATTGTACTTATTGGAAGTCCCATTAACCAACCTAGTAATGTTGACACTGCACAAAGTCTCAGTGGTGCAAACGGAAAAATAGTTGTTAGTTTTGGCGCAAACCGGTTCCGTTCAGTAAGGGGAATGGTCAGTTGGCAATTGAAGCTTCAAAGAAAACATTTTCTGTACGAACTGGGATATTCACTGATCAAACCATGGTCAGGATGCCTCACCGTACCAAGACCCATCAAGGAGACGACGATTCCACACAGGTTTTGGGTGATAACCCCTGAAACTTCTTCTAACGCTTAAGTGTTGCTAGGTGAGAAAACATTGTGTGCTTTCTGCAAGAGGGACAAAACATTCGATTTTTAAATATTGGTTTATTATTTTCAATAATGAACCTTTGGAATCGAGCTTGAAACAAAAGTTAACCCCCCTCAAAATTTGATGGTTACTTTTCAAGGTATGCAGATTCCGAAAATGCAATTAAAAAGAAAAAATTTCTCTCCGTCCGCCGTACGCCGTACACCGTACTTAGCACTTTTGTTAGAGACCATGAACCAAAATTGATGAAATTTGGTTTGTAGGTCCCGTTTTGGGGTCTAGATGGTCCTCGAAGCTCGGCGTTACTGTCAGTCATCTCTCAGGGGTTCAAAATAGGGGTTGCAAGTTTCAGAACGCCGTACCTCGAAAACTTTCAATAGCAGAGTATGGTTTTTTACGTTTTTAAATGTATCGTGAACTAAAGAATTTTTTGAGACCACCCGGAGCATTGTACGTCCAGCCGTTCGTTTGCACCGAAAACCTTCGTCAACATGATTGTGAATGAAACGGTACCTATAAATCCGGCCCAGGTATCATTGCTAGGGAGCACCTGATTATAATCAAGGATGGCAGTATGAAGTCGAGTTGGTTGTTCAGTGATATTATTTCATTTGAAAAATTATTGCTCTTTTGGATTTTGTTGATACGCAGGTTTTGTTTATACCTTTGCAACTTGAACAAAGCTGAAGTATTATTGATGGGTATATTATTACACACTGGCAAATTATTACACAACGGTTCACTGTTTCCCTTATGATTCATGAATAAATGCAAATAATAATTAATCATTGAATTATTGAATCCCATGCATTTGTTCCTACAAATGCAGGAAACTTTAATTCCGGGGCCGGCTCCAGTCCTCGATTTAGGGCTTTCCGGGGGGGGGGGGGGGGGGGGGAGCTCAAGGGAATTGACCACAGAAAGCAGTGATCTAGCAGAAGGGGCATCTATTATACAGGTTAATAATAAACCGTTGTGTAATAATTTGCAGCGTTTTTTTTTTAAATTCTTTCTGTTGCACTATAACATCCCATAGAGTGTATCAGAAATAGTTATTGGTTTTAAATTTCATTAGTTTTGAAGAATTTTGGAAGAACGAGCTTGGGGTTCTACAGACACCGAGGTGTCAAACTGTGATGTTAAAATAACTATGTCATTCTAGCGGTAGGTACCACTCTACTCCCGAATTTTCCATGGTTTGTTGTTTTTGTAAATCTGAATGTTCAGCCAATACAGGGTTAAGACAACACAGGCAGCGTAGGTACGTTGAAGACAAGGAGAGTGATGAACTGAGAGTCCGAGTCATTGACTTCTAATAGGTCTATATTAGATCATCGATGGTCTAGAACGGTGGTTCCCTACCTTCTTGACTCCGCGCGGATATAATCGCTTCTTGAAATTATTAGGTTCGATTGAGGGTAAAGAAGATAATTGTACCCTCACCCACAAACCGGAGGCTCGGCATTTAGTTTGTTCCTGTACCTGTACAACCGAGGAAATTCATAATTCGGAACTTCATCTTTCTTTTGTTAAAAGTTTTCTTAATTTCTTTTTACAGTCATTTTTGGCGCTCTCCCAGGGAGGCTCATTCGCACCCCGAAAATAGCTAGCAACGCACATACACCTGCATGTTTCTGGTAGTTATCCAGGGATACCTATCCTTCTGGAGACAGATATTATTTGAGCGGAACATGACCTGTTATTCGTCCATTGACGGTTGTGCCTCTTTAGCTCAGTGGTAGAGCACTGGTCTCGTAAACCAGGGGTCGTGAGTTCAAACCTCACAGGAGGCAGGAAAGTTTTTGCAACCTCTTAGAACCGACGCGCTCCCAAGTCTTAATTTTCATCTTTTGTATTCTAAATCCAATTAATTCAATAGATGGCGTCCGATCTTCTCGCCTCCGTTTGGGGTAAAGTTCGAGGCGCCTCTGGCTCTCGTCTTGGACGGGCACATCTTACGGAGCGCTTCGGAAGATGTGAAGGGGATTGGGGAAAAACTGCCTAAAGATAATAATACCTATAATATAGGAGTGATGGATGAGGTAGGTTATTTAATAATTTATATATACAGTTGTCGTGGTGAGGCAATGAACCACGACTCCAAATCCAAAACAAAAAAAATCCAATCAGTAAAAAACTGATTGGATTTTTTTACTGATTGGATTTTTAGTGATCGTTTACTGATTGGTTTATATTACGGTAAACAATTATTAGGTATTAGGTAAACAACGCACATTCTCATCCCAGTTGAATGTTTTTTCATGTGGTCAATACTCAACCCAAATTACTATGTGCCGTACGGAGTAAAGCACGAGCCATCCAGCTGGTACCTAATAGTGCTGTATAATGAACGCTGCAAATTATTATAAATGTTTTCTGTGGTCAATACCTCGTGCACCCCCCCCCCCCCCCAAGGAAAGCCCTAAATGGAGTACCGCAGTCGGCAAGGCAATTAATTACAGTTTGTTAATTACGATTGTTCAGGTTACAAAAGACCTATTAATAAAATCCAAAATAACCATCATACTTCAGATGAGATATCACGGAACAACCAACTTCATGTCATGCAGCCATGCGTTATAATAATCAGGTTTTAGCAACGATATCTGGGCTGGATGTGTACCGTTTCATTCACGATATTGTTGACGATGCTTTTCGGTGCAAACTTCAGGGCCTTACTGCGAAACAACAGCTGGACGTACAACGCTCCGTACGGTCTAAAAAAATTCTCTCGAACTTGAGATCAATTTAAAACGCTGCAAATCCCTGCACAACGGTTTATTATTTTGTATAGAATACCCTTCCGTTAAAGATCACAGCTCTATGTATAGATAACCCGTCTATATAATATGATATGTACTATTCTATACATATTATGTAGATCGCAGACCCTCCTTAGGTTAGTACCTAACCCCGTACTCGTTACTAGGTACCTAC
The DNA here is from genome assembly GCA_954871275.1 of Leptopterna dolabrata. Taxonomy (NCBI): domain Eukaryota; kingdom Metazoa; phylum Arthropoda; class Insecta; order Hemiptera; family Miridae; genus Leptopterna; species Leptopterna dolabrata. The sequence continues at coordinate 31,776,327 of OX940981.1, read as the reverse complement.
CTAAATCACGAGTTAAATGTTGCTAAAATAATTCTGCCGATGACAAACAGTACCTAACAAAAAGAAACACACATAATGAAGTTCTGAAAAGAAATTGTTGATGAGGAGTGAAAAAAGTTGCGAAAGTACCTACCAACAAACTCCAGCCCCTTCTACGTAGATGGTATAATGAACCGTTGTGTAATAATTTACCGTTGAGTAATTATTTACCGTGGTAATAATTTACCCATCAATAATACTTCAACGTTTGTTCAAGTTTCACTACCTACCAACAAACTCCAAAAGAGCCATCATTTTTCAAATGAAATAACATCACAGGACAACCAACTCGACCTCATACTCCGCCAATATAATCAGGTGATCCCTAGCAATCATTTCATATCCACCAAATTTCCTATTCCTATTGTGGGCGCGTCTCTGGTTACGACATTTGGTTTGAATTGTATACAATTTCATTCACACTGGAGTCGAAAATGTCTGTCGGTGCAAACTTCGGGGCCTTACTGTGAACGAACGGCTGGACGTACGATGCTCCGGATGTTCTTAAAAAACTCGCAAGTTCAAGAACTATTTAAAACCGTAAAAATATTCACGTAAAAAAATGGTATAGGCGTTTTGAAAATTTCAACCCCTATTTTGAACCCCTTAGAGATGACTGACAGTAACGTCGAGCTTCGAGGACCAACTAGACGCCGAACGGAACCTATAACCCGAATTTCATCAATTTTTTTTCATGGTAACTAAGAAAAGTGGCCCGTACGGCGTACGGCGTACGGCGGACAGACAGAAATATTAACATGTTTAATGTTTTAGGGCTGGGGGTCATTCTGTGAATTCCGACACGCAAATATGCAACGTTTTTCATTGGTTACTACACAGTTACTACCTTCTGTTGTAGCAACCATAAAGCATATCGCACTCGAAAGAAACAAGAGTCAATAGCTACGTTTTTCATTGGTTACTACACAGTTACTACCTTCTGTTGTAGCAACCATATGTTGATGGCGAGTTCTATAATAAGTACAGTAAATGCAACATTATACTTGTAGAGTTCAGTGAAATTGTGGCTTTCATTTTTTCTTGACATTAAAAAACTATATCTAATTTCTCCCTTGCGAGGGAAAAACATTAAACATGATTTAATGTTTTTCCCTCTCAAGGGAGAAATTTAAACTGAGATCAATCCATCGGTTTCACTGCCTCCTAGTATCACAAACAAGTTAAAATTATTGGTTTATTATTTTCAATAATGAACCATTGGAATCGAGCATGAAAAAAAAAATTCTTACCCCCCCTCAAAATTTGATGGTTTACGTTTCAAGGTATGTCGAATCCAAAACTGCAATAAAAATATTTCTGTCTGTCCGCCGTACGCCGTACGCCGTACACCGTACGCCGTACGCCGTACGCCGTACGCCGTACGCCGTACGGGCCACTTTTCTTAGTTACCATGAAAAAAAATTGATGAAATTCGGGTTATAGGTTCCGTTCGGCGTCTAGTTGGTCCTCGAAGCTCGACGTTACTGTCAGTCATCTCTAAGGGGTTCAAAATAGGGGTTGAAATTTTCAAAACGCCTATACCATTTTTTTACGTAAATATTTTTACGGTTTTAAATAATTCTTGAACTTGCGAGTTTTTTAAGACCATCCGGAGCATCGTACGTCCAGCCGTTCGTTCACAGTAAGGCCCCGAAGTTTGCACCGACAGGCTTTTCGACTCCAGTGTGAATGAAATTGTATACAATTCAAACCAAATCTCGTAACCAGAGACGCGCCCACAATAGGAATTTGTGAATACGGCCAATCATTGGTAGGGATCACCTGATTATATTGGCGGAGTATGAAGTCGAGTTGGTTGTTCTGTGATATTATTTAATTTGAAAAATGATGGCTCTTTTGGAGTTTGTTGGTAGGTAGTGAAACTTGAACAAATGTTGAAGTATTATTGATGGGTAAATTATTACTACGGTAAATCATTACTCAACGGTAAATTATTACACAACGGTTCATTATACCATCTACGTAGAAGGGGCTGGAGTTTGTTGGTAGGTACTTTTGCAACTTTTTTCACTCCTCATCAACAATTTCTTTTCAGAACTTCATTATGTGTGTTTCTTTTTGTTAGGTACTGTTTGTCATCGGCAGAATTATTTTAGCAACATTTAACTCGTGATTTAGGTAGGTACCTAGTAACGAGTACGGGGTTAGGTACTAACCTACGGAGGGTCTGCGATCTACATAATTATGCATAGAATAGTACATATTATATTATATAGACGGGTTATCTATACATAGAGCTGTGATATGTAACAGAAGGGTATTCTATACAAAATAATAAACCGTTGTGCAGGGATTTGCAGCGTTTTTAATGAAAACAGAAATGTAGGTAACCTCAACCTCAAGCAATTGATCACAAAACAAGCGGCAGTGTTCACTATATCTATTTATAACATAAAAATATAATATAAGTCTGACATAAATACCAACAACAAATACGCAAGAAATGCGTTATAATTCGAGAGCTTTCGATCGAATGGAGAACGATTTTTGTCCGATGAAAACTACAGAAGTTTCATTTCCCTAGCAACGGTTTGGTTGTAAGTGAAAATTATCGTAAAATGTAGGTAACGCTTTTTTTATTGCAGTTTTGGATTCTACATACCTTGAAACGTAAACCATCAAATTTTGAGGGGGGTAAGAATTTTTTTTTCATGCTCGATTCCAATGGTTCATTATTGAAAATAATAAACCAAAACGTAAAAAAATTGAAATACACCCCTATTTCAAACCCATATTTTTCACCCCTTAGAGATGACTCACATCAACTCCAAGCTTCGCGGACCAACTAGACCCCAAATGGGACCCACAAACCAAATTTCATAAATATTCGTTCATGGTAACTGCGGAAAGTGCGAAGTACGGCAGAAGGACAGAATTTTTTTTAATTCCGTTTTCGGAATCTACGGAAACCATCAAATTTTGAGGGCAAGTAAAAAAAAAATGCATGCTCGATCCCAAAGGTTCATTAGGTATTGAAAATAATAAACCAAAATGCAGTTCTATGAAAAACGTCATTATTGGCGTTTATAGTTTTTGATGTCGCTAAATCTGGCAATGAAAAATAGCCGGGATTTATACAGATTGAGTATTTCATGTGATTGCATGTGCTCAGCGGCTATTAGGAGTACCTATACAATAATTATGTACTACGCAGAACAGAATATTAGTGCATAATCCGCACGCCCAGATCGTGGGCGAGGCACCTCCCGAACCTGTGTGGGACGGTGGCACCTTAATAACTATACAATATATTAAAAGTCGGGCAGATTATTCAGGTCGACGGGCGGATTTTTTCTTGAATGGGGCACAGGTGGATTAGCGTGGGAATACAAAATTAGTGGAACCGGTGGCGCTCTTGTGCCCAGTCACTCGCGTTGGTTCCAAGGCACGTGGGATTGCCTATTGCTCATATTGCAGGCACTCATTTTGTCTAGATGGCATAGGAGTATGTATTTCAATGCGATCTCGCAGAGGTTTTTTCGACCCAAGAAACATTTAAATTTAACTCATCAACATATTTCAGTATTTGCTTGTCTTGATGTACCTATTGCTTCAGGTTACAAGTAAAAACTACCCAACGTAACTTGATACAGAAGAAGAAAGAAGAATATAGTTACGTCTGTTTAAGGGGAGGGGGGAATTCATACAACTACATTATTGAAAATAATGATCCAAACGTAAGTACGTCAGTAACAATACCTCATTTATGTTTATTTATGCATGCAGCAGGAACAAGAAATGTGTTCATGAATACAGGACTGATGTTAATGAGGGATTTGCAAAGATTCATTTTTAATGTAACAAATAATAATACAACCGTGATTGAAGGAAATGCTGAGGTTGAATGAATCGATGATCACGATGTGCTTCAATAGTTTTGTTGAATGGGGGATGTAAAGCGGTTATCATGATTCATTGGCGGAGATAACAATCAGATTCGAATTATGAATAGTCAGGAGTGAACTTGTTCCTGCACAATGATCCCCTTGTTTCCCCCTATAGTGCCAAAAGACCTTGGAATTGTATTTAAATGCAAGTTGATAAATTAAGCGAGGGCTGATATGCGGGCGTCGATAAAACCGAGTTTTTTCTCTTAACGATACCAGTTGAACAATATGCGTACGTAGGGATGAGTCCTGTTCTTATTATACCGTCTGGGCCTGGGTGCACTTATCTCTGGACGTTATCAGGAGCAAGTATCTCGAATCATCGGGCAGTCATTGATAACGCTTATTGCGCCGGGCTGCCAAGCCCACTTTCCGCCTCGTACTTACATTATATCCTCATCTGTTCATGCTCCATCAAGATAATATATCATAACAAAAACGCTGCAAATTATTACTTAACGGTTTATTATTTTTCCGTATACATACCCCTTTTGCGTGGATCAGTGAATTCCCGTTAGTGTAAACCCTGATTTAGTAATCAGGATCGGTTTTTGCCGGAGATACCTGCCCACTCACACATAAATACACAGACATGACAAAACTGCTGGGTAACGGACTCGAAAAATGAATTCTGTTCGGAAACGAAGTATGGTTCTTTGAAAATTAAGTACCTATGTTTGGTAACTACAGTTTCATGAATATTATGCATTTTCCACCGCCCTTACCTCGTGTAAAGTGCCAATAAGGCCTCGAGAACTCCCCACCTGGTCGTTAGGGAAATTTTGGTGATCGCTGAAAACCTTAAGCGCTCGTAGTACCCTCGGCATATTCCCATGTTTTCACCAAATTTGGATGAATCGTTTGGCCTTGAACAAAAAACATGAACCTACAGATAAGTAAAAAATGGTGCAAATTATTACTCAACGGTATATTATTTAGCTGTAAAGACCCCTGCGTAGATCACTGTTTTCTGTGGTCAATATCTACCCTTGTGCTCCCCCAAGAAAAGGCCTTAAATCCTGTTCTGGAGCCGGCCCGGGAAGTTGAGGTCAATTTAAAAACGTAAAAAACCACACCCTTATATTGAAAGTTTTCGAGCTGAGGCGTTCGGGAAATTTCAACCCCCATTTTTCACTCTTAGAGATGAAATGACAGTAACGCCTAGCTCCACGGACCAACTAAATGGGACCTTACAAACCTAATTCCATTAATTTTCGTTAACAGTAACTAAGGGATACGGCGTACGGCGGACCTTACAGACATTTTTGGTTCATTTTTCAGTACCTAATAGAACTTCGTCGTCGAGCATGGAAAAAAAACAAAAAAACCTTCATAATTTGAAATTTACGGTTTCCTTTCCAGGTATGTAGGTACGTAGAATCCGAAAATGGAATAGATAAACAAATTTCAGTCCGTCCGCCGTACTTCGCACTTTCCTTAGTTACCATGTACCAAAATGAATGAAATTATTTATTCTCCTTTCGGATTCTACGTACCTTGAAACGGAAACCATAAAATTTTAAGGGATGGGGTTAACACTTTTTTTTGTCATGCTCGATTCCAAAGGTTCATTACTGAAAATAATAAACCAAAAAGAGTGTCAACAAAATCCAAAATAAATGTCATTCTCCAAATGAAATAATTTCACAACTAACTCGACTTCATAAAGCCATGCGGGATTTTAATAAGCTTTTTCCTTGCAATGACATCTGGGATGGATCATCTATAAAGGGGATTCTGGGTCGTTACCGTCTGATTCACTATACACAATAATTGTATACAGGACAGTGAAGTAAAGTAATGAAGTGAAATTAAGTAAATTATTATTATTCACAGTCTTGTAAGTAGACGAAGGTTTTGCTTTCCAACTTTAAATGAAGAGATGAACGTATAATTTATAAAAACTATGGCCTTTCTCAAAACTTCTGTTGAAAGTTTTCGAGCTATGGCGTTCTGATAATTTCAACCCTTAGTTTTCACCATTTAGAGATATATGACAGACGCCAAGTTTCGCGGCCCGACTAGACCCCAAATGAAACCTACAAACCAAATTTAAATGATACACACGAGGGCGAACAGCAATGTTTTAGTTCACCCACATTTTTATTTCTTCAAAGTTTGAGGTTTGTCCCCTGTCTAGATGCCGATGGGCAGGTACCTATGGGATAAAGAGTTTTCCCCTATAATCAGGTTAGGCTCTCTGGTAGATACGTCAACCAGAACCTCCGGTGCAGATCGTTAATGACCGACCTCTTTTATGTGATTTGATAAGGTCATGGAGTCCTTCCCTACTAGTGATTACGCATGTGAGGTATCAAACGAAGAGAAACTATACCTTTGGGAGCCGATAGGGATCGGGTTGCTCAAGATAATGGGAGTTGGCATTTTATTCATGCTCCCGAGAGAGTCCCCTTTCGTAAGATGCGATGTTTTGAATGTGGTGATAGGAATGGGGGAAGGTGGAGTTTGTAATGAGAACTAAGGACAATGCCTGTTTTGACGGACACTCAGTAACGAGTGTCGGCATAAATCTGGTGGCTGATGTCACTCGTTACCAACGGGGAGCCCGAGGGCACCTCCGACCCTGATACCGTGAACTCCCAAAGGAAGTCGAGGGTGGTCTCAAAGAATGAGCTATAACAGTCGGCATTATCACTGTGAGTGCCTAGTAGTAAAATAAGTAAAGTAAATTGCCATTCCAGGCTGGGCTTTGCTGTTTATCAGAATTATTTGATCGGATAATTTCGCTCAAGGCTACACCGCCCTGTGCAGGAGAATCGAACCGGCGGACCGCAGGCTCACACGGTCAGCCGTGCGAGTTAACCATAAGCAGGAGGTACAGAAACTGCACTTTGACATCATCTTGAGTGTCTGTGCTATACGGCACCAGATTAGTGCTCAATACTTCAACGTAGCTAATCAAGAATCCATCTTGACAATCTTAAACACCTTTACTGCTCAGTAAGTTCATGAATATTGATTATTTTATTAAATATCAGCAAAGAGCGAATAAATTCCGGATTACCCCCCTCCACCACAAACAAGGGCCATCAGTAAAGGCAAAGAACAATTTTCTTTGATAATTATGTTCCAGTTCTTTTTTTACTACTACTATTTTTATTTTTACTGCTGCATTGTAATGTCGAAATGACTATAAATAAACTGATAGCAATGATGGTAAAGGCAAAGAACAAAAACCATAACAAGAGAGGATCAGTCAATTAGCCAGCAGTCAAAATTTATTCAGCGCTCCGCGAATTCGAAGGAAAGTGTCTTTGATTACGGCTATATGCAATAGTACACGGTGTCCATTGTACTCAGTACTAGCGAAATTGTTTTGGGCTTATGCACAACTTTATTTCCTCCAGTATTTGGAAAATCAAAATAGAAAACACCTGACATGTTCTGACTGCAATTGAAATTTTGCTTTCAAATATTTTTCCAAAGGATCGTAAAATATAAGTGCTTGAAGGACAGATAATATCAATTTTGTCTTTTTAAAATTTATATATTATAAAGACAATTCAAAGAAGTTCATGGGACGAGTTCACCGAAATCGGACTCATAGAGTACCTACTTATTAAATACAATAGGAGTAGAGCAATAGGGCAATACGCAACTCTCATTAGGAGAATGTTGAACCTAATTCAACGGCGAACCAGCGTGAAATTCCACGCCGATCATCTCGATTCCATTTTCCGTTATCCAACAATGCATGCCGTGATCAAAACCACGGGCTCGTCCGCAGACCCAACTTGAGCTCATTGAAAATCCATTTTCAATGATTGAAAATGTTGCACCGCGTCATTCAAACATTCTCATCAGTCGTGGTGAGCGATCCACGATGGGATAGGTACGCGCTCTTGATGTTTTAGTTCATCATTTTCAAAAATGATGTGGGCGTACAGTTCTATTGTTTTCGTCGAGAGGAAAACCAATCTTTTCCTAAACGGTAGATTTCGGTAGTTAGGGCTTCGCTGTACGTGATTTCTTCCGGCGCAGTCGTTCGTAGCAGCTATCATTGATAAATTGTTGTTAGGAAGCGACGTGCCAGGGCAAAGGTCATGCCTGGCCATTTTTTCATGGAACGCTTCAGCTCAGAAATGTCCGGAAATGGAAATACGAGATAAAGTAGGCTTCAGATTATACGCCTTTGTGCCACCTTATATTGGGACACTAACTATACAATTTAGACTGCAATTCTTGTACTCCATAACAAAAGATCCTTACCATTAAGTACATAAATACAATATTTTTTCGGAAATACTATCTCTCTTATACTTAGGTTTTGAACTGTTCAATACTGGATAGAGGATTCGTACGCTAACGCAACTTTATTCACTAAACCGCTTGCGTGACTCGAAGTATTTCTCATGCCTTCCTCCTTAGTGCTTTCCTTCCTCTGTCTTACTAAAAAAATAAAAAATAAAAAAAATAAATAAAAAGTCTTACAAAGTTTACTTTTGAGCTAACAAACTTCTTAAATTAACGATCTATTTGGTGAGAGGCGACACGAGCCCCAGAGATTAGTCAACAGTTGTACGTCGGGTAACTAATGATTATTGTACATCCAAAATACAAGATCTAAATACCTATAAAACGTTACCATACAACTTATCCGATGTGTTTACAGTCGTCATATAAGTAGGTGCACATCAAGGCGTATGGTATACGGCATGCCAGCAACCATGGCGAGACGATGGCATTCATCGCGCGTGTAATATTTCCAAGTCCATGGAGATAGGTACGTTGTAGGCGCAACGAAAAACACCAGGTGACACAGGTTACACTTGCAGTAGTATCAGGAGCGATAGGCCCCTAGGATGGGTAAGGTGCAGGCGCGACCCTTCGCCCACCTCCTCTGAATTGATTAATATTTTAATCAAACGTGTAGGTGACCGGGTTTCCTCTATAAATTCGGCAAGGGCTCGTGCGTTGTCTGAAGATAGAGCCCATTTACATCGAGTGGGCACGACAACCACTTGCTTTCAAGGGCGCCTGCGCCATTGACAATCGCAGTCACCAAGCATCCCCATAATAATGGGTATCCAATGGTTAAAACGTCAACAACATTTTCAGGTCCTCTCTCAGTCTTTAAATTTCCGGTCTCAGTTAAGCTCTACTTTTTCAACATTTTCTTTTTCGTGTGAACGTATACTGTTCACTATATTTGTTATTGTGCTTGTTCCGTGCGATTATAAATAAATAAATGTATTCGCTCAGCAAACAATTTTTATAACACCCCCTCAAAATTTTTTCCTTAACGTTTCAAGGTGCGTAGATTCAGAAAATGCAATGCCCGTCCGCCGTATCATGTATACCGGCTTCATTTTCGGTCTAAAAAAGTCGTTCTTTCGCACACATGCTCCATTTGGGCCCTAGTTGTGTCCCGAAACTTTTCAGCCCGATCGGAACATATCCAAGGGTGTTATGAGTGAAAAATGGGTGTTTTTGTGTTATAGTAACATGAGCTTTTGAGGTATCGTTTTCCATGTTTTTTGGGACGAGACGACCGAATATGAAGTCTATTTTGACCAGAGTGGAAAATTGAGGTTCTAACGAAGGTTCAGCTTCCAAAATTCATTTTTTTATTACTCAAAAACCTCGGAAAACTGTCTGAAGTGACCATCAATTTGTACAATAAACTAGAAAAAGTGTCAACAGATTAATCAAGACAATTAAATGGCACTATCAATGATCAAAGATAATTTGGAAAAAAAAGGGCGTGATTTGTGTTTTTGGGGGCCAAAATTGGTGGAAACCATCACAAATAGCTATTTAAATTATCGCACATGAAAGAAATAATAAATGAACGGCCCACATTTCTGTATGTCCAGTAGAATAATAAACTCATGTGACAAGGACTTTGCAGCGTTTTTGGTAGGTACATTCCCTTTATTCAGCCTTGTCAAAGATGGAGTGGAGGCACTCTCGTTGCCTGGTGGCTTGCCTGTTCCGTATTCAGCTCGTCCACACGAGCACACACTTGCCGCACTGGAACATACATCAGTAAATCACGTCCCTGAACCCCTGACAAAAGTACAACAGGATACACAGTACCTGTAACAACATCAACTCCACTTATATTAGCAATGCATACAATAAACGAAACGGACAGACGTGGGTATACAATTAAATTCTGCTTTTGGTTTATTTTCAATAGTGGACCTTTGGAATTGTTAAAAACATTTTAACCCCCTCCCCACCTCAAAATTTGATGTTTCCGTACGAAAAACCCGAAAATGGAAAAAAAAAGTTTTTGATGGGTTGGTGAACAGGGTCGTAGGTATCTCGCATTTTTGAAAACCGGCTGGGGATGGACAATTATTTTATTTATGTGCCAAGCAAGAGAAGATTCTTTCAAGGCGTGGAACATGAAGCCAACATGTGATACATTTTTAAAATGTTAATTATAACCTGTTGATTACGAACATGTCGGGTGAAAAACGTCCGCCAATTCGAGTAGGCAGTATAGCTTCCTCACTTGAATCCCGTGAACGTATAGAATAGTTGGGTAGGTTCATTCAGTGGACAGGTGGAGTATCCACCCATGGGCTAATGACTAAGCTCAGGTCACATGAACTAACAGAATTAGTTTCAGCTCTCTAGGGACTATTTTTCGCGTAGTTAGAAGCGTTACAAAGGAAATGGTCATCATTTCATGCTCGCGCATGCGCAGAAGAAAGTTACAGAACGATTCCAATGAAATTCACAAGGAACTATCAAAGTATTATTCCTGATTGATCCTCCAAGTGTGAACTCATTTCAACGATATTTTTAAGGTAGTTATACGGGCGTTTTAAGTCGTTCACGTTTTCGTATGCGCAGTATAAAGTTACTGTACTTTTTCGATTATTTTGGTATGGGACCATCTGTGACCCATTTCAACCCGCACCTACCCTCCAAATTTCAGCCCATTTATGAAACCCTCGGAATCTATGAAACCCTTGGATATATAAGTTGCACCCCTAATCTCAAATGAGCAACGGTTCTCTCAACGAGATTTGTTTCTCAGCAAATTCCGAGTTTAAGCAAAAAAGTAAATTCACGCTGTTAATGAGGGGATGGCAGTTGTAATCGTTGTAGGATGATTCGAGAACAATCTTCTAAATTTGTCAATAGGCAGAAGTTTGGTTATTGTTCAAACTCAATGCCCTGCATGTAGACAGCTGAACTTCAGGCGTTCCAAACCGATTTTTTCTCTCTAACGAAGTAGGCAGGATTATTTAACTGGCAGTGACAGACTCGCCAAAATAACTGCAGTTTGAGGTGGTGAAATCAAAATTTCGCATTAGCCAGTCGAGCGAGGTGCTTGTCCGCAAGGTGAACGGGATAGAACCAGCGAGGGGTCATCGGCAAAAGGCAAGCGCCCCGATGAACCGCGGGCACCGGAGGTTTATAGCTGTGGTCTTTTGTGCCTTCAATACTCAAAGAGCAGGAGTGAAAGACCTTGTTGGAGGAAGGAGGCAGTTTATCTTAAAAGAAGATGGAAATCCACGCGGTAGCCCCGTACATCAACACCTTGCCTACACAACACCCCTGACCTGGCACGCCGCTCCCAACTCCTATTTATCAATGATAGCCCCAACAGCCTGTATAGGAACCCCCCAGAGAAATTATGTGAAACGGCGAAACCTCACCTACCGATAACTAGTGTTTGGGTTTTTCTCCATGAAGGAACACAAAGAAATGGTGCGCATACTAAAAGCACACATAAGATTATGGTTAGGACCAAGCAGAAACTTACATATTACGCCTGTACAGGGCGGGAAATTCCAAACAATTTTACTAGAACAATATGGAAAACGGGCATGGGTCACAAAAGCGGTTTGTATTACCATTATTATTATTATTATTATTATTATTATTATTATTAGTATTATTATTATTATTATTATTATTATTATTATTATTATTATTATTATTATTATTATTATTATTATTATTATTATTATTTGGTGGTCATCACCCGTGGGGGGTAAAAAGTGCCACGGGGTGACGCGAGTGGGGGGCCCAAGAGCCTATTCCCACCCGCAAGTGCATGTGGAGGGCTCAGTGGTCGGGCATAATAGCCTCCCCCAAAAACTCCCTCACCAGGCTACACGAGGCAATCAGCACGGCCTTCTGCATGTCCTCGTAAAGTCCACCGGGCAACCCAAGAATCCTCAAACTTTCATGGAGTTTCTTGGGTATCACCCCGGTGGCAGACAAGACCACGGGAACGATCCGTACCACCTCCTGCTCCCACATCGTCCTTATCTCGTTAGCAAGGGATAAATACTTATTTACCTTCTCCCTGTGCTTGGCTTCGAGGTTTGATGTGAGAGGTACAGAGATGTCAATTAGGTAGGTCGTTCCCTCCGCCTTGTTCACAAGGACAATATCAGGCCGGCGCGCGGTGATTGGCAGATCGGTCGGTAGCTCCTTGTCCCAATACATCTTGTAATTTTCATTCTCCAAGTACCTGACTGGCTCATACTGGAAGTAGCGCGTCCTGTCCTGAACGAGAGCGTGCTTTAAGGCCAGCTCTTGATGGACTATACGCGCCACCATGTTGTGCCTATACAGGTACTTGGTGGGAGCAAGGGCCGGGCAACCCGCCAGGACGTGATCTATTGTCTCACCAGTGGCTCGACAAATGCGACACACGTCCTGTACTCCAGCTTGCCGGATGATATACTTTCGGTAGTTGCGGGTCGCCACGACCTGGTCCTGTATGGCGATCATGAACCCTTCGGTTTCGACATACAGGGAACCAGTCACCAACCATCTGCAAGAGGCAGAGCTGTCGACAGTGGGGGACAGGAGCTGTGAGCGGAATCGCCCATGCAGCTCCTTCGCTCCCCAGGCCTCACCTTTGGCCACATCCTCAACCACTTTCCCAAGAGGGTCAGCATTGGGCACGCACAGACTGAGGGGGGTAATGCCCTCGTCCACCTGACAAACTGCGTTCGCAATGGGGCTGACGGTAACGCGACCAAGAAAGTACTCCCGAAGCCCGCCCGCCTGCCGATATATTATTATTATTATTATTATTATTATTATTATTATTATTATTATTATTATTATTATTTGGTGGTCATCACCCGTGGGGGGTAAAAAGTGCCACGGGGTGACGCGAGTGGGGGGCCCAAGAGCCTATTCCCACCCGCAAGTGCATGTGGAGGGCTCAGTGGTCGGGCATAATAGCCTCCCCCAAAAACTCCCTCACCAGGCTACACGAGGCAATCAGCACGGCCTTCTGCATGTCCTCGTAAAGTCCACCGGTCAACCCAAGAATCCTCAAACTTTCATGGAGTTTCTTGGGTATCACCCCGGTGGCAGACAAGACCACGGGAACGATCCGTACCACCTCCTGCTCCCACATCGTCCTTATCTCGTTAGCAAGGGATAAATACTTATTTACCTTCTCCCTGTGCTTGGCTTCGAGGTTTGATGTGAGAGGTACAGAGATGTCAAGTAGGTAGGTCGTTCCCTCCGCCTTGTTCACAAGGACAATATCAGGCCGGCGCGCGGTGATTGGCAGATCGGTCGGTAGCTCCTTGTCCCAATACATCTTGTAATTTTCATTCTCCAAGTACCTGACTGGCTCATACTGGAAGTAGCGCGTCCTGTCCTGAACGAGAGCGTGCTTTAAGGCCAGCCCTTGATGGACTATACGCGCCACCATGTTGTGCCTATACAGGTACTTGGTGGGAGCAAGGGCCGGGCAACCCGCCAGGACGTGATCTATTGTCTCACCAGTGGCTCGACAAATGTGACACACGTCCTGTACTCCAGCTTGCCGGATGATATACTTTCGGTAGTTGCGGGTCGCCACGACCTGGTCCTGTATGGCGATCATGAACCCTTCGGTTTCGACATACAGGGAACCAGTCACCAACCATCTGCAAGAGGCAGAGCTGTCGACAGTGGGGGACAGGAGCTGTGAGCGGAATCGCCCATGCAGCTCCTTCGCTCCCCAGGCCTCACCTTTGGCCACATCTTCAACCACTTTCCCAAGAGGGTCAGCATTGGGCACGCACAGACTGAGGGGGGTAATGCCCTCGTCCACCTGACAAACTGCGTTCGCAATGGGGCTGACGGTAACGTGACCAAGAAAGTACTCCCGAAGCCCGCCCGCCTGCCGATAGCAGAGGTTGGAGATGTCAGGGAATCCCCGACCCCCAACACCGCGTGGAAGCGTGACTCTCTCAACTGCCGACTTGGGGTGATGAGCCCGGAAGGCAGTCGATTGAGTCCTGACTAGGCGGTCCAGGGAAGCAAGCTCCGAGTCGCGCCACTTCACAACCCCAAACGAGTATGTCAGCAGGGAGGCTGCATAGATGTGAATGGTCCTGACCATGTTGCGGGAGTTGAGACCTGACTTGAGAAGTGCCCGAAGTCTCGAGCGAAAGCTCTCAGTCAGAGTCCGCTTGATGGAACCATGGTCAAGGCCGGCAGCCTCTGCGTACCCTAAGTACTTGTAACACTGACCCTCCTCCAGGGAATCGATTGAGGAGGCGGATGATCGAAGCAAAAATGGCTCAACCTCCGCAAACTGGCCATGCTTGAGGGTGCTCAGCCTGCATTTATCGACTCCAAACCTCATATGGATGTCTGTACTAAACTCCTCAGTCAGACGCAGAAGGTAATCCAACTGACGCCTGGTAGAGGCAAACAGCTTCAGATCATCCATATAGAGCAAGTGGCTAACTATTGTGAGACGGTCTCGTCCACCTTGGAAGTACTTCAGCTTCCAGCCCACTTGACTCCTCTGGAGGCTACGGGAAAGGGGGTTCAGCGCAACACAGAACAGCAGGGCGCTCAAAGAGTCCCCCCAGGATGCCCTGCAGGTAGTGGCTGCTAGAATATACCTGCCGTATTCCCTGCGTGTCGTAAAAGGCGTACTAAAAGGGAACTGCTGCATCCAGAGTGCCCAGACCATCAGGGCGGTCTCTGGAATTAGCCCCTTCTGGTTCCTGGTGAAGGGTGAAAGGCAGCAAGGTGAAGCCAGGGGCCCACAACGCAGCAGCCCTGCGACCTGGCTAGGGTGGCCATGGCTAACTCCCATGTTCACCCGAAACTACACTCTGTTCCCAACAGCAGAAGAGGAACCATCGATCGATCAACGGTGGCAGGGGGACGGCAGGCGTCCCCCTCAGAAAGACATACCGGCGCGGAAAAGGCCGGAGGGTTTAGTGGTCGATCCGGCCCTTCTCATGATTGGGGCGCGGGCACCTCTAGGAGCCTGCGCCCCCGTGCTGGTGGAGTTGGGGTGGCTTTACGGCCCCCTCCCCTTCCAGCCCCTAGTCGGGGCACCCGGACTACATGGACCAGAGAAATGAATGAGTTCCTTGTCCGGGTGTACTCCGAGATCACTGATGGAGGAGCTGAGACTGGCGGACATCGACAAGAACTGCATGAAAGATTTGTCTGCCAGTACCCCCAGTACTCGCATCTCCCCAGGCAAGTTGTGTCGGGGCAGCTGCATGCGGTGATGACAAAGCGGAGACTCAGTAGCCGAACAGTAGACAGGATTCGGCAGGAAGTGCTGGAGGCACCTGAGTCTCCGGACGAGGCAGAGCAGGCCACTGTGGCAGAGGGCGGTGATGAGGGCAGTGATGGGGGCGAACAGCCTGAGGGTCCGTCGGCAGAACCACCATCCGACCCCACTCCTGTCCTGTGTTGAGGGGGTGGGAGTGGATGAGGCCTACCCCCCGGAATGGGAGCTTGCTTTTGGTCAGGCTCTTGCTGAGTTCCGGGGGATGGCTCTTGAGTTTCGCCCAGTCCTTCCTCGTTGGAGGACTAGTGGCGAGACAGCCCGGATCCTTGGCTGTGTGGATGCCCTGATTGGGGAGCAGCTGAGTGATGGTGTGGGCCTGCGGGAAATCTCTGATCTCCTGTTCTGTGGGGCGGTCACTGTGGCCCGTCTCCACGGAGAGCAGGTTCCACCTGTTGGCAGACTGCCCTGTCGGGGAGGGCGTGGTTCCACAGAGCCGCCATGGCTTCGCAGGTTAGATGCAAAAATTAAGGACCTGCGAGCTAATATTGCGCGGCTTAGCCAGCATGTTGCGGGTTGCCGAGGTCGGAGGCTAGACCGAAGGATCTTGGCAGTCACCCGTCGATATGCTGGGGTGGGTACAACCACGCCTGCAGAGCTCATAGATCACTTGAAGATCACATTAGCCGCCTTGCGGAAGCGTGCTCAGCGCTACCGTAAGAACTATCGGCGCTCCCGCGACAACCGGCCGTTTGCTCGTAGCGAAAAGGGTTTCTACCGTTCCCTTCATCAGGAGGATACGGTCGTCACCAATCCGCCCAGCCCTGGAGGGCTGAGGGACTACTGGGCTGGAATCTGGTCCGCCCCAGTGTCCTATAACGAGCAGGCAGCCTGGATTCGTGCGGAGAGTGATTCTATGAGGAACTGCCCATCCATGGTCCCCATCGAAATCACTGCTCAGGACGTGTCGCAGGCCATTGCCGATCTTGCCAGCTGGAGGGCACCCGGACCGAGTAAGCTGCAAAACTTCTGGCTCAAAAAGTTCAAGTCTGCCCATGCTGCTCTTGCGGGGGCTTTCTTGGGGGCCATAAGGCGACCATCTGAGTTCCCTGAGGAGTATTATTATTATTATTATTATTATTATTATTATTATTATTATTATTATTATTATTATTATTATTATTATTATTATTATTATTATTATTATTATTATTATTATTATTATTATTATTATTTTTGATGAAAGTAGATTCCATCCTGAGAATTTTGAGACCAACCGCACGCTCCTACAACAAGTAGTTCTTTTTCTATGATTTTTCAAAATTTCCAGAGGTTCCTACGTCATTGCACCCCTCTCGCCAGGGCGGGACCCCACTGCCATCTGTGACGTAGGAACCTCTGGCAACTTTGAAAAATCATAGAAAAAGAACTACCTACTTATCGTAGGAGAGTGCGGTTGATCTCAAAATTCTTAGGATGAAATCTACTTTCATTAAAAAATAAATAAAAAATAAATAAATACCTGCAAATAGCCCACTGGAAACCTATTACCAGATCCTACATTTTCACCACTTACGGAACAACATTCAATCAGGAATATGTTGTTGAGCAATGTAAACAAGATCCGGAAGCTCAGTTCGCCTATCATTTGATATGACAGCTCTGAGTTTTTATGTCATTACGTAGGTAGGTAGACACTTTCAGTTAATCAAGTGCTGAAAATCGACGGAGCCACTTGCACGGTTGTTCTTAAATAAGTGATGATGCAAATATGTGAATGTCCCCCATTCCAAAAACATTATCTACGTTAACTAGGTACTTTGTTATCCATCCACGCACTTATTCTGCAACACTAAAGTATTGGAAATCCAGATGGGGGAAGAAAAAAAAAAAATGGAATCACTAAACCAGTAGATGCCCATCACTCGTTGACGTCAATCTGAACGGACAGGGTTTCCTCTGTCCGTCTTCAATGCCGTCACGTTTTGCTATTTTTGTCTGGGATTGGTACACTTCAGCCTTGATAGGAAGAAGTCACAGAGAGCGAAATGTTCAATATTTTTTCAAATTTATTTCGGATTTGGGAACAACTCAGGACCAACCCCGCCAACACAGTATTTCATCTCCAGTAAAACTGTCGTCGCCATTCGTGCAGTGATGGACCTTTGAGTGTGTAGCGTTCTGAACAGTGATCTATACCCAATGCAGTCCTACAGCAGCAGTGCAATGGTGGACGTCAAGAAGAATTTGCAACATTTCATTACTCTGGATAGACTGTCCGTCGAGCGTACACTATAGAAACCTATTTGATAGACAGTCTTTTTGTCGAATATGCCACCTTTAAATGAAGACTGCATTACAGACATTACGTATCTAAGCAGCCAAAATTGAACTTGAAGACTAATGGACAATTTGTCACTTAAATCTTTGAACGGGTCGTCGTAAATGCTATAATTTGCATGTCTTCACAGCGGATCTTCTCTGTCGGGGTTGAAACACGCTTCCAGTGCTCACGACCATCTCGCAAGCCGGCACGACCACCTCGTACTAGTTAAATGCCTTTTTCCCCGTGGCGTATCGTCGGCTCTTCATTTCCCCCCGTCTCTTGTTTGGGTGAATGATAGTTTGATTGTGCTCGTTTCATCTTTCCTTCACTTTGAAGGGCTCCGCGGGGTTTTGAATTCGTTTCTGCTGCCTTTCTTCTCCCATTGTCACGTCCCGGCGGCTCCGAAACATCGAAAGAGCTGACCGGAGATCGGAGATGATAATTAAGCTCTCATCAATCTGCAGCTTCTTTGAATATGATAGGCTTAGCGCATGTACTTGCTGCATAAACAGCTGGGCTGATTACTTCAAGGATAACTTCCTAATTTCAGTTACCTACCAAGATACGAGTTACACTGGAATTTTTTTCCGTCAGTTTTCATGAAACCTTAAATTAATGATTTCTAATTTACTGTGACGAAGTAAACTGAGTTTGCATCACATTCTCATGAGATAAATAGAAGTATTACTACCTCTATCTGTATTTTTTAATGAATTCTGCGATAAACACTACTTGGTTTGATAAAAATCTTCTATAATATAAACATTTTTCAAGCCAATACAACTTCTTTGGACTGTATATTATCAGGATTTTTCAAACGTTACTTTCAAGAGCTCTTATAAAAATGATGTATCATACATAAATTCCTTGCTGCAACGTGTCGACTCATAGAAGTCAAGTGTAATCAAAACACAATTTTACTAACAAACTGATCTTTGAACCTTTGAGGATACAATTATTTTCGGAATTATATTATTATCATGTCTTATCATGTGATTATTAATGGAATGGAAATCCACCTATAGGGGTAATCAGTCCTCTACAGCAACACTTTCGTTGAGAAGTAAACGATTGTTTGCGGTATTTTCTCCAAAATTCTTACGGTTATGTCTTTTAATTTAAACCAGCAGAGTGGTAATGCGTATCAATTCAAAGGTAACACCTCATTTAGGCTGGTACTCAAGTGATCTCTCGAGGTCCCGCCGAGGTGACAACGGAAGTAGACGCTTCGGCCCACGTCTGTCTGAGTGTCTCATTACAACGTGCCCACATCCGCCGCTGTGATTTACTTCGAGTTATTTTAAGACCCCTGCCACGAGTTATTTACTCTACTGAGTAATGAATCTCGCGAACCCTTCGGAATGATGGGGCGAATAAAATTTATTATTCAGGTTCGGACGATAAAATTAACCGGGCTGAAAGGAAATAAAGCGACTATTTATATGGTGATTGGTGGTTAAGTTCGCGCGGATTTTATTAAGCGTTGACGTAAAATATAACCGTTTTTCCTCTGATATACCTTTCTGGAGGATAAAAATTTGTTGATGAATTGATAATTACAGAGGGCCCTGCTTACAAAAGCATATGTATATATATAGGTACTAAATCGAGTCACCAATGGAGACTAGGTATCTCTGGTTAGTATCAAAAATAGCGTTGACAAGCAGGTACGCACAGTTACTGTTGCTCTATTGTACTATTGTTCTCCTGGACATACTAACTTGTATTTTCATTTTGAAGACCCTTAAAGTATCTTCCTTATCTCAAGGGCTATGCTCACGATTTGATCATCTTAGATCTGAATCGAACATCACACACATCACAGAATTCGCTAGTAATTTATAGAGTCAGAGACAAGTTTTTTAACTGGGTGCTTGAACCTACTGAAATTTTTTAGGCCCCCACGAATTGATCCTAAACCACTTACCACGCGGTGCGTTCAATGCGGTAACTATTAACAGTGCCAGTCAATACATTAGCACCTTATAACCGTGAGATGAATGATCCGTTCTAACGCCATAATGTCGGGCTGACGCCGAAGAGGTGACATAGCTCATGGAATTGTGCATAAAACGAAACCGATTCCGATGATCGGAGGTTCTACCAGCTGAAAGGCAATTGAACTCAAAATTGACGAAATTCTAAATTTTATTCGACTGAAATTCATAAGTACTTTTGTCAGTTTTGATTTTGCAAACGCAACACCTCCAGGAGCCCTATCTTACCATCAGCTGCTAGGTGGACACACTCACCTTTCTACACCCCATCTGTTTTGTGAACCTTATAAGAAGTGGGTGAAATACGCCGAACACCAATATCTTCCCAACTGAACCTTTACTGAATGGAGAAGCACGTGTGATGGTAATCCTAAGTAATGAAAAGGAAAGAATACCTAACGGAGCTCCGGATACAAATTTTTGCAAAGAAAATAATAATACCTTTCACAATATTGGCGAAGTTTGCAAAAATAATTCATCAGATTTCGAGTGAATTTGTAATAGTTCGAGTGATCACCATGAAGTTGACCTGAAGATAGGAGACACTCGCACTCCATATCCGCGTGGACTGCAGATTAAGGTAGTATACTGGCGAATCTTACCTCGGATCTTGAACAGAATTATGTACCAGGACACCGAATATGGTGCAGCAGATCGTAGTACCAGAGTGGTACTACGTGCTACTGTCGTGCTGAGCAGAGGGGATTCGGACAGAAAATATGAGGAAGTGCCGGTGACCAAAATCGAGTCGTCGATGGGATGAGGACGGGTTTAGAAGAAAATGAGGTGGAGGTGGATGACGAAATTTTGATTTTGCTCACAGGTTCGATTCGAACCTGTGAGCAAAATCAAAATTCTTGAATTCCACGATCGTGGTATAAGAAGACGAGGCTGGGAGCGCGTTTGACAGATGTCGAAATCCAAAAGAAAGTCTGATGGGGTTCAGGATACTGATGGCCTGATGATGATTTGGGATGACTGATGATTTGGCGGGGACGCAGAAACCTGGAAGGGGCGAAGAGCGGTTGGAAGGCGAGACAGACTGCCGTCATAGGACGTTAGAAGAGTCTTCCCCCTCCCGATATATGTTTTGAATCACGCACTAATCACTGCGAACTTCATCTAGAACAGCCGACATCATTATAACACATAAATAACATTATAATACGCTGAGGCGTGAACACCATCGATAAACAAATTTGAATTTATTTATGTCAAAGAGTAGCATTTTTTCGGGGTGTGCCTGCCTATTGACAGAATCCTAATGCAGTGAAGCGAAGTTACCTATACCTTTACCTATAATTTGGTAATAAAGTGTTCCAGTCGTGCAGTTTTGATGAATTATTTGAAAGTTTGTGGTGATTTTAGGTTTTTTGGCGACTTCTTCAGCCAGTTTTGACCCAGAAATACTCAAATATGATCCCTTTGTTTACTATTTTTTATTGAGAAAACATACCCCCCCCCCCCCATCCCCCTTTGTCACGATTCGCCACTCCCAAATAGTTATGGTAGGTTTTAGTAGTTCTTGATGATTATTAACTATTTTTGACGAGTAGGTAATTCTGATTGGTTCTTATGATAATTCTGAATGATATTGCTATTTGGCATTCAGACTTAACGAACTTACGCTTTCTTACAGAATTTTTTTGAATGATGAGCTAGCATAGGTATACTCGTATATTTATCTAGGGGACACACTCATTTTGGTCCATTATTTCCAAGCGGTACCTAATGAACCACTGCAATAAAATAAGAAAATAAACATTACAACCCCCTCAATAATTCTTAGTTACCTAACCATAGTTACCTGATTATTGTACTACAATAAGCCGGAGTTTTACCCTATCTACTCTCCCTCAACCCACGACCCCGTAACATCTCCGTATTTTTACGAACCTGGTAGCTGATAATCTGAGTTTCCAAGAATTCTGAGGTATTTTATACGATTGCCTTTGAAACTTAATGTACCTAACACTTGTTTACAACTAAAATGCTTCGTCTGCAATATATAATATAAATCTAAAGTCCAAAACAATTTCTCCTCCGATTTCACCAGCACTGGGATTAATAAAAAAAGAAGAACCCCCTTCCGAAAAAAGAAGAACTATCAGGAACGTTCCAACAGCTTCTGCGGAGGTTCAACGGGCGCCATTGAACTTATTTTCATCGATAATGGAGCGCTTAAAAGGTCACGAAGCTTCGGGTTTGTGGGAAGAGAAAACCTCTTTTAACCTTTGTCACTTGTAACTCATTGGCGAAAAGCAACTGCGATGTTAATCAACTTGTTTTACTGCTTGCAAGACCCCGTGTTCTCCAATTCTTTAGGGTCCCCGCCATTAGCTGGTCCTCCCTCCTCGCCTTTCGAGCTCCCATATAAATTATAATTGCTGGATTCGAACGTCCTCGACATCAGTCAGGATCTGAAATGTCAGGCGTGTAAATGGTGGTTCTGAATCTTCCTTTCTAATGCTACCTTATGCACATGCAAATGACCATTTATATTGCGCAAGGCCGTAAGTCCGGAGGATGAACATCTCTATGCGGCGCTAACTGCGTCACGCTCATTGCAAACTAACTTAACGAACTTACGCTTTCTTACAGAATTTTGTTGAATGATTAGCTAGCATAGGTATATATTTATCTGGGGGAACACTCATTTTGGTCCATTATTTCCAAGCGGTAATGAGCCACTGCAATAAAATAAGAAAATAAACGTTACAACCCCCTCAATAATTCTTAGGAACATTATATTATTATCTACCAAGGTAGCGGAAGCCTTGTAATGACTTTTGAGAGAGATCAGTGTTCTCCAAAATCAAAATGTCCAGTTCGGTTCTGGGTTTTTTACCTCTCTAAACAAACTTGGTTTCGTTTCTGTCTGCTGTCCCAAGTACCTGTACGAAACCATAGTGGAAATTGCTGAAATTGGAGGTCAGGTGCAGCCCCTAGATGGCCAGTTATTAAATTCACCGTAATCAAATTGCTCGTCAAGTCTGGGCATGCCTGAACATGAAATACTTGCCAAAACTACCAACAAAATTATATTGACTTGAAATAATTTGAAAGACGTAGGTAATTAGAATATGCGGGCATCATGAAAGACGTAATTAGAATCTGCGGGCATCCTGAACTTTTTATAGGACTATCAGGTGACTATGCAAACTTCGATATTCCACCTATATTTCAAACTTCATAGTGTAACAAGGGACATCCGACGTAATATGAGTAACTGTGTGAATGTAAAAACTTCTGAAACAGCAATGTTGATTGCTGGATTGCCTGGACCATTTTTCGGGAAGTGAAGGAAATAGAATAACTTGAACAACCAACAGAAAAAGGAATAACTGGAATCGGTCCAAGATTGGCTTCGTGCTCAATCGGAGAAAAGTGCATTGGTTAGCACGCGAGCTTTTCAAAGATTGTATTGGTGCCTGCCAGAGACGTGAACTGTTATCCCAAACGGGGGATATAAAGACCGGACGCCCTACTCCGCTAGGGCGCTCTAGCCCGCTCGGACACACCGGCCCGCCACTGCGTACACACTTGCACTCCACTCGGTCTTGCAGTTTCGGGTCAAAGCTCTACACACGTTCCCAAGTTTCACCGGGATGGGAACATGTAGATAACTATTTTACTACTATCAGACATTATTCTCAATCTACTTCCCACACCTCCCCCTCCCTCCCCCAAATCAAATCGCAACCCATTTAATTATTCTGACGATCTCAAGTTGAACTATCCATCTACCCTCGAGACAACATTCCCAAAGTTTCATTTCCTACTTCGGTCTGCGATTAGGCACGTACCATACAATAATTTCGAAATTACCAGTTTACACAACCCCAAGGTTTGCTGATTTGATGCTATGGCGGAAGTACAGGGACCCAGAAGTGATACAAAAATCTCGACCAAAATCGACGGAGACATAAGTCACACGCACATCTTACCCGCCCATTGATCCTCGTCCGCCTTTGATACAGATTGCCCATCAAAGGATAGTAAACTTTCAGACTAAACCAATCTTTTTATAAGCAGGCATTTAACGTCTTATAAATCACGAGTCTCGCATTAATGGAAGATGAATCGATTTTGGGAAGAAAAATAGTTCGAAGACGATATTGGTGGAAGTGAGGCCCCAAGGAAAGAAAGCGAGACCTTTACTTGTAGTCCAGTTGAGGTCTGAGGCGCTAGCTCGAGGCGCCTCTCCCCAAAGTCCCTTCTTAAGTCGCCATCTATCATGCGTCAAGCCGATAAAACAACTCCTTAATATCTAAATTACAGTTCGGACCTTGGTTGCCAATATCTCATCAAGAAGTGTTGTTTTCCCTTGGTGTTTAACACTGCCTCCAAGCGACACCCTGACGAACTATATAGGGGTGAAATGGGGGCTTACTCCATATAATCCCGACTTTGGTTTCGAAACACCGGTATAACTTGAAGTCGAAAAAGGGGTTTTTCGGAAATGCCGTCCATTAAAGTCGAGCGAAGCGAAGGGTGTTCTCTGTTGTGGATATCACATTGACTTCAAAAATATTGATCGGAGAGCCGATTCGGAAACATCTTAAATCATTCTTGTCCACACAACATCGCACGCTTGATGATATGGTGTAAATTTCTGCTTGTTTCAAACAATACGAGCTCTATATGGACATTTCACGTGTTCCGCACTACGGATCAGTTCCAGTTGTTGAAAATAGGTTCAATTAAATCCAAACATACTGAGACACACATTGATTACGCCACAGAAGTGACCTTCAGTTTGTTTTCAATACATATCGTTCCGATCCGTGAACTGTGCGTGTGCTTATCGGTAACCCCTTCCAACTTCACCTCGGACCACGTTGGAATCATCCATTCTCCCTGCGGCTGCAGCGTCGACATCAAATTGTTAATCCTGTTGCTTCAGTACGAAGTCATCCTTCCATTTCTTTTATAAAATTCCCGGATCGTCAGTATTCCAGGACTTACTTCATCTATCATTTTCTACTACCCAGGAACGTCCGTCTTCCACTGTTTATACTTTCGATGTAAGTAAGTAATACCTACATGAGGTGATGAATTGAGCAACACGATTACAATAATGTTTCATTGATCCCTTTCTCCCTGCAGTCGTCGCAAATCAAGTGCTACCGCAGAGTACTACCACGTAGATCCTTCTCCACTGATTTCGGCAGCTTCGCCATATCTCTCCAAACTACTTGGACGCCGGATGAAGGGATTCAGCGCGTACCACCTTTGTAAGCGGATCGAAACGGTCAGAACTTTCCTCTATTTCTTTCTTTCCATATTATCAACGGACGAACTCAAGCTCTACCCAATTTGACTACCCGGAAATCCCGACTTGTACTTCATAACTCATAAAACTTTGCATTCCGTTAGAAGGAGCTCCTTATTAGGCATTGGTGTATTTTCATTATTTCTAGAAGTTTTTATTTTATTTATACAATTTATCAAGAAGCACGTCAGCCACATAAAAAATAAAAGAAGGTTCTAGTTTGGGTAATTGGTCTGTCATTTCTGCATACCCCACCTCTGCTCAGAATCACACATAATAGTATCTAAATAGACCTTACATTAAATAGCATACAAAACTCGGAGCTTGCTAAGCTGCTAAAATTTCCTAAGTTGTTTAAAGTGTTGCTGCTCCTTCCATAATACATACAATATCCCATATAAATTATATTATTCTGAATGAACCCAATAATAGCAAGTAGGAACCGGAATCACAAGGAATAACATTTTACGCATCATTCGAAGGACGTGGATTGATTCGATTTAATCCCCTTTTCACTCATCTAAGAGGTATGGACATAAAGATCTTATGTAGGTGCCTCTACATCTAATATAAGAGGTCGAGTAGCATAGCCAGGGAAATGGTTCAAGGTTTATCCTCCCGTCGCGTCGCTGGTATGCGTTGAACATTTTCACGAACACTGAGCACGAGTACACATTTTTTGAAAATGTGTCGGTTCAAGTTCATTCAAGTGTCGCCCAAGTAGAAATGCGAGTCAGTTTCGTTCGGCAAAAAATATATCACTTATGTTTTAATAAGTTTGTTAGCTCTTCCTTCGAGACGACTAGCGCAGTGTCTGGGACCGACACGTGGTAAGAACGACGCGTCACGAGCTCGCGGAAAAATATAAATGGGGTAACGCGGTGAACAAAAAAAAGTCAGTTATTAGCATACTTACAGGAGAGGAGGTCATTCACGATGTTTGAAGAATGTTTCGTCATGCGTTGTTGAGAAAATAAATTACTCCGTCCCGGGTATCAATGTCGCCGTACGGCATCAACGCTGACACGAGTGACCCATAGGCGAAGGTTAAGGCAAGAAAGATTGAAGCCCGACTTGCTTTATTGTGTTGCTCCATTGAAAATAAACGATGAAATAGTTGATAAAGCTGCTCCACGCTCATGCTGATCCAACCTAATAGGTAGGTATGCTTTTGGTTTCGCACCGCTGAAATTAATGCCACTGTGTAGAATAAAATTCTTGTACGTGAATGTTGTAGCTAAAGTTTTAAAATATTTGTAAAGAGAGTTATTTTTACACCATCTAGGCAACAATATTCTATCCAGTTCCCCGACTCGTTTTAATGATGTACATTTGTGAAATTTTAATTTTTTCTAAATGAAATTGCGCACAAAACTTGAATAAAGGTAATATAAAAATTGAAAATCGAGAAAATGAACTTAGGATTTCATAAAGACAATTTAAATTTGAAACCAAAAGCATCTATCAAAAGCCAAGTATGTCTATAATAATAACTTGACGCACACACCTACATGATTGGGGTGAAACACATACATTATTAATACAAATTTCAGTCACGTAAATATTTTCAAGGTTTATTTCAACGGGTCTCATTCCTTTGATAATCAGTTATGAGGAGGAATTGGTGTAAATGGTTCGAACCCACCTCTTAGGAGGGGAAAACTCTATGAAAATCTGCACAACCAGCTAATCCCGTTGTGAGGGTTGAGAGTTCGCTACGCTATGTCAACGTGGTTTTATTTTAACTTAGTATATCTTCTTCTGACATGAGCAAAAAACTCGCTCCATATTTAATTGGGTATAAGCTTTAAAAACGGAATTATTCATTTGCGACAAGCGGCCTAAGATAGTGTTTACCAGAAGTGGAAGAAAGAAGTGCAACGCACTTAGAGAAACTAGTTTACACTGATTATACGAGTCTTGCTGCTTTATAATGATGAGATCAATTCCTCGTAAATGCAGCAGTTTTTGCAAGCTCCCCGCGGCGTGATTGAGGGGCCGATGGCACCAATTTGGTCTGGGAGGGCATTATAATCAACGAGCCGATTACCAAGGCGTTGCTCAGGAGCAGTAAATTCAAAGAGGTCAATACTGAGCCGTGATGTGTATGCCAAAAAGAGAAATAAATGGTGTATAGATGATTGGTAGATGCTATAAATTTATTTTCATAATATAAATCATCATCTCATTAAGGATTATCTCCGTTTCAGTGACTTATCTGAGCAGTATCATTGGGCAGTTTCTTACGATGGACTGACTCCAGACTGATCAGCGACCGAGCAAGTTTCCTCAGGTTCCGTGCACAAACGAGACACAGAGGTAGGAATCTTGATGGAATCAGGTGAAAATTTCATTAATCATTTTGGGACAAAGAGCCTTGAAACATTGGTCGGTAGGTACCATGTCAACCCCATTCCTACCCATTCGTTTTCACAATCGCACTAGTTAAAGACAAGTAAGAATGTGAAGGGAATATTGTAGGAGGGCCAGAAAGTATGTCGGGCAACAACTATAAATGGTTGAGCTTCACTTTGTTTCAAAGACTTGAGTGAATGAACTAGCCGTCGTGATGCTTTTCAAAGGGATACAGGTTCGACGGTCTTAATTGCTGCCTCCAAGGAAGAAAGTAGAAGAAATGAAAAGATTCTTGTCCATTAGCTGTACGGTTCTAGCTTCGAGCGAGGGAAGGCAAATGGAGCCATTATCGCAGCACCATAATAATTGAGTTATTGTTGGCGAGAAAACAGGTAGAATGCCCGGGATGGGTAGCTCGAGAGAACCAGACTTGCACGATGCTTTCAACACGCGAACTTGAAGTTTCCTGCGCAGACATCCTGTTCGGCTTCGGCTTCCGGGTGCCGTGTACCCCTCCCTTATCAACTGTGTCACCTCTCCAGTAACCCTCATAATCGTGTCTTCGTCCAAACACGGGCGAGGGGGACCCTTTAATATGTGAGGATTGCTAATAATCCGAGTGGTACATAAATCAAGACTCGCCATTACTATGCTATCGGTTGTTCGGGCGCGGGCGCGTAGGCGTTATGGCTTCATTGAATCTCAACGGCTTTAATAAGGGTCTTACCCGTCTGATGTACACGAGGATTTAGTGTCGTTAGTAGAAAACAAGTCAATCTACGAGGATGACCACAACGTAAACTCTTCCAATTTGTTTCGGCGATGAGGACAGGAACCATTTGTTTTTAGGTGAGTACACGTGGTATAATGTAAATTACATGGCTAGGCCTGGAATTCAGTCGAATGTAACGAACAACTCTGGGCCAGCCCCCAGCAACTCCGCATCTGGAATCATTCCGAAGACAAAGGTGTGAGGTAAAAGTGAGGGTCCATGTTCCCTGCATGCACAGACGAAAATACATAACAACCGGGTGGCCCTTTGTAGCGCAAATTATTAACTTTGCAGTCGATGGCAGCCAACAGAAACTGTAAACTTGGTCATACCTATTAAAAATATTGTAATTACAAAAGAACACGGTAAAACATTGTCGTGAGTCCCTCCCGGGAACACTCCTATCATATTAAGTTCTCACCAATATCCAAACGCCAAACTAAAGCTCCGTAAATAAAGATATGAGTGGGGACAGGCGACAGAACCCAGGGTTACTCAACCTGGGGCCCCACTACCAGCTCCCTGCAAGGAGCTGGAGGGAGAGGCCCCCAAGTACTATAAAACCCCGGATCCTGGCGCTCAAGCTTCATTCGACACTTCCTCTAACCAGCTCTCTCTTCTCTCTCTTACCTTACCTCCCAGATGATCGGTTGACTACAGCCGCCTGGGAATTTCACCTCCTCTCTCCTCCTCCTTGTCTAGATGATCGGTTGAATACAGCCGCCTAGACAAGGGACCTCTCCTCTCCTCTCCTTTACCTAGATGAACGGTTGACTACAGCCGCCTAGGTAAAATTCCCTCATCCACCTCTCTCTCCTCCAAAGTCGTAGATGTTCGGTTGACTACAGCCGCCTGCGACTTTTCCTCACCTTCCTTCCACACCACCTCTCTCTCCTCCAAAAGTCGTAGATGTTCGGTTGACTACAGCCGCCTGCGACTTTTCCTCCTTTTCTCTCCTTTACCTAAATTCACTCACTCACCTTCCTTCCACGCCACCGTGATGAGAATTTTAAATTCATCACAGTGGTGAACCCGACGTTCACTCAACCTTCTTCCTTCCCACCTTCCCACCTAATGTGTCGCCCCAGTCAAATAGTTCGGTGTCCCACATTTTAAATTCAAATTTCAATTAGTCAGTGTAAATTCGCAGTTCTTGGCCCAAACCACTCAACTCTCAACTCAACACACCTCCGCTCCCGCCGATTGCGAATGTCAAGATTCAAAACCACGTCAAATTTTTGAATTTTAGTTACAGAAACGGACCCGAACTCACCGCCGCCGCCGCTCCTCCGGCCGTCCCTGCTGCAGCCGCCGACCGCGAGGACGACGGACGCCGACAACCCCTTCACCAGCCTCTCACCAGCCGGTTCCGCCACATCCACAGCACCCGCCGCCGCCACCGCCGCCGCTACGGCCGCAACCGCTACCGACGTCATGACGGCATCCGCAGCGTTCCCTCTGTCGCTGCCCCCCTTCTACACGCACGACCCCGCGCTATGGTTTTTCCAAGTGGACGCTGCGTTTTCGGCCGCCAACATCCGCAGCCAGAAGACTAGATATTCCCGGATCATTTCGTTGCTACCCTACGAGATCCTGCTGCAAACTTCAGATATCTCCCCCGACGCCGCCGCTGCGTACGACGACCTCCGCAGCCGCCTCATCAACACCTACCAGCCGTCGAAAATCGCCCGAGTCGCCGCCCTCTCCCAACCTCAACACCTCGGCGACCAGAAGCCCTCCCACCTCTACCGACGGCTGCGACACCAGCTGCAGGGGATTATGACCGCCGACATCGCACGCACGTTCTGGTTACGTGCCCTTCCCCACCCCATCCAGATGGCCCTGGCCAGCCATCTCGACGGTCCCGACGAGCCCCTCCTGCGGCTTGCGGACACCGTTCACGACTTGGCCGCTGCGGCCGCCGTCAGCGAGGTGCGTACGCCGCGTCACCCCCCGCCTCTCCGGGACCGCACCAAATCCCGAGACCGCGGCCGGGCACCCTCCCTCGACGGACGTCGACCCATTTCGGCGGATCGCCGACGCGACTCTTCCGCCGACCGCCGCCGCCAGCGCTCACCCGAGCGCCGCACCACATCCCCTCCCCGCCAGCGCAGAGGACGATCCCCGGCCGCTGCGCGCGCATCCACCTCGACCCGCCCCACCAACTCCACCTACCTCCCTGCGGACCCCCCCCACCGTTGTTTCTATCATGTAAACTTCGGTGGGGAGGCCCGCAAGTGCCAACCCCCCTGCTCCTTCGCCCCTAAGCAGGGAAACGCAGACGCCCGCCGGTAAATCCGGCGGGCCCCCCTCCTCGCCAACACGGGGGGGACCATGACCAACCCCCCCCCGCCCGCATTCACACCGCCACCACCACCAAGCCCCGCTACCCCTCCTACGCCGCCGCCACGGCTGCCAACCTCCCGGCCGCGCCTGCAGCGCCGCCAAAACCCTCACCCCACCACCAACGGAACGGATCCTCCCCGCCCGCCACCAGGGCGACCAACCTTCCGGCCGCCACTCACGCCGCCGCTACCGTTCCCCCACCCCGGAACGGAACCTCTACGCCCGCCTCCAGGGCACAACCCCCTCCGACCACCACTCAACCCGCCACTACCGTTCCCCCTCCCCGGAACAAAACGAAACCACCTCCTACCAAACGGACCAGCCCCCCTGCCGACTCCACCGTTCCCCCCCTCCGGAACGGCAAGAAACCGCCCCGCGTCTCCTTCGCGGCGGACCAGCCAACGCCGGCACACATACCTACCTCCACAATTCTGCACAACGCCCTCCCGACCCACCAGCGACTTTTCTTGCGCTGCAAGAAAACAAATGTACCTTTCTTGGTGGACACGGGCGCGGCGCTGTCAATATTCCCCAACAACATCCTCCGTCGTCAGGCGCGCTGCTACCGGCAACTTCTCTACGCCGCCAACGGTA
Source organism: Leptopterna dolabrata (assembly GCA_954871275.1). Taxonomy (NCBI): domain Eukaryota; kingdom Metazoa; phylum Arthropoda; class Insecta; order Hemiptera; family Miridae; genus Leptopterna; species Leptopterna dolabrata. The sequence continues at coordinate 31,745,233 of OX940981.1, read as the reverse complement.
CCACCATCCCCTCGTACGGGACGTACCGCTCCTCAGTTTATATGAGCGGACTCGCGTACGAGTGGGAATTTACCGTGGCGGACGTGGAGAAGGCGATCCTGGGGGCCGATTTCCTTGCATATTTCGGTCTCCAGGTCGACGTCCGGAATGCGCGCCTGATTGACCCCGCCACAAAAACACCCATCCCCGGATTCATACATGCCATCAACCACCCCCCAACACAATTTGAACACCTCCTCCTCAACTACCGCCCCCAGCGCCGCCCCTCTGCCCACATCTCCACCATCCAACATCACATTGAGACTTCCGGCCCCCCCATCACAGCGAAAGCCCGACGACTCCACCCCCTGCAACTATCGAAAGCCCGACAACATTTCAACAAACTCATAGCCGACGGCATCGTCCGCCCCTCAAAATCCCCTTGGGCTTCTCCACTCCACATCGTGCAGAAGCCCAATGGGGATATCCGCCCCTGCGGGGACTACCGGCGCCTCAATTCTAAAACCACGCCGGATCTTTACAATGTTCCCCACCTACGGGATTTCTCGTCACACCTCCATGGTGCTACTATCTTCTCTACCCTCGACATTTCAAGGGCGTTCCACCACATTAACATTCACCCCCCCGACGTCCAAAAAACCGCCATCATTACCCCGTTCGGACTTTTCGAATATGTGAAAATGGGCTTCGGGTTGAGGAACGCTGCACAGACGTGGCAGCGCTATATGGACAGCATCCTGCGAGGCCTACCGTTCGTCTTTTGCTTCCTCGACGACGTCCTGGTGGCCTCCAGAACACCGGAAGAACACCTCAGCCATCTCCAACAGATCCTCGACATCTTCTCCTCCGAGGGCCTCTTGGTTAACACGGACAAGTGCGTCCTCGGCCAACCCTCCGTCCGCTGCCTCGGCCACCAAGTTTCATCAGAGGGCATCAAACCCCTCTCAGACAAGGTCCACGCCATTAGTGACTTCCCGCAACCCCGCACGGTGACGGAACTCCGCCGCTTCCTGGGTATGTTAAACTTTTACCGCAGACACATAAAACACGCAGCACAACATCAACAACCACTCATACACGCCATACCCCAACCCTCCAAAAAAAATGACAACCGCCCCATCACCTGGACCCCCCAACTCATCTCCTCCTTCAAAATTTGCAAACAGGACCTAGTAGACGCCGCTCTATTGGCCCATCCCGATCCTCACGCCCCCCTATCCATCACCACCGATGCGTCCGACTGGGCCATCGGGGCAGTGCTCCATCAGCACACCGGCGCCACCCCCCAACCCCTAGGCTTCTTTTCCAAAACGCTATCCCCCACCCAGAAAAATTACTCCACGTTCGACAGAGAACTCCTCGCCATCCACGAAGCCATCAAGCACTTTCGTGACTTCGTGGAGGGCAGGCAGTTCTCTGTCGTCACCGATCACAAGCCCCTGACCCACGCCCTCCTACAGAACCGCAAATCCGCCTCCCCGCGTCGCCTCCGGCAACTCGAGTTTATCGGGCAATTTACGTCCGATATCCGATACTTGCCGGGGGCCGACAACTGCGTGGCGGACGCGCTCTCCCGGCCCACCCCTATCCCTGCGCCGGTGGCGGAGTTACTGCCGTTCCCCTCCCCCCATTCCATCAAAACCCACCAAAACCCTTCCACTGATCCAGCCCTCTCCAACCTCATTTCCGCCTCCAAGTTGGAACAACTGCCGCCCCTCAACCTCTGGTGCGACGTAACGGCCGACTCACCTCGCCCTTACGTCCCACCGGGACAGAGGCGGCAGTTGTTCCTCCACTACCACTCCCTTCACCATCCTGGCATTCGGGCTAGCCGGGACCTTATCAAGACGCGGTACTTCTGGCCCCACATGAACACAGATATTCGTAACTGGGTTCTGGGGTGCCAGAAGTGCCAGCGGTTTAAGGTCTCGGCCCACCCCCATGTCCCCCCTCAAACCATTCCCGACTCCCTCCCGTGGGAACATGTACATCTGGACTTAGTGGGCCCCCTTCCCCCGTCCGAGGGGAAGAAATACTGCCTCACGATGATCGACCGTGCCACCAACTGGGTAGAATGCATCCCACTCGCCCACATCACCGCGGACGCCGTCGCGACGGCTTTCCTCACTCAATGGGTTAGCCGTTACGGTTGTCCGCGAACAGTCACGGTCGATCAAGGGAGGCAGTTTGAGTCCGCCCACTTTTCCGATTTACTACGTTCCCTCGGCATCCACAAAATCCACACTACCCCATACCATCCCCAATCCAACGGGAAAATAGAGCGGTGGCACTCGGTCCTGAAACAGGCCATTTCTACTTCAACAAATTCCCCTTCCTGGACAAAATCCCTTCCCTACATTTTACTCAGCCTACGCACTTCAGCTCGTCCTTCAGACCAAACCAGCCCCGCACAAAATGCATTTAAAGACCCATTACGTCTACCAGCCGACATTTTCACCCCAAATCACACGCCGTCTATTAACAGGGAACCGCTACACTCAACAACACCGACAAACGACACCACTTATCCCAAACGGTTTTTCACCACCACACACATGTACCTGAAAGAGCCCGGCATCCATAAAACTTTCCAACCACTTTATGCCGGGCCCTTTCAAGTCATTCGCACAACACACACCACCGCAACCCTGTTAATTGACGGCAAACCACATACAGTCCCGTTAGCCAGGTGTAAACCCGCACCTGTGCTAACCCAACCCACTGACACTATCAGTCTCCTGCCGTCCGTTCGCTATGTCGCACCTCTCCCCGATGCACCAGTCACCTCCGTCGCCGTTTCCGGACTTCGATTCGGATCCGGAAATGGCGGCGATTCTCCGGGACGTTTTCGTCCCGGACCCGCTCTCCCCCCTACCCCCTTCGCCCGGGCCGACTTCACCGCTTCCGTTCGTCCCGCCACGGATCACCGGACTACCTCCCCGGCCCCGGCGATGGAAGTACCCCCAGTGGAAAATCCTGCGCGAATTTCGCACAGCACAGGCCACGGGGGTACACCCTCCCTACTCCCCCACAGACCCCTTAATGTCCTCCATCCTTCGCGAGTTCCGCCTCGCGGAACTCATGCCCCCCCCGCCCCCCGTTCAAATCTGCATTCCCCCTATAAATTTCGAACCCCCACCCCCCGTTCAATTCCCCAACCCCCCGCAAAATTCCGCCCCCCCAATTTTACCGCCCCCCCCATTTTCAATTTTCGACCCCCCCATATCTACTTCTCCCCCTCCAACACCCCCTCCCCCCCCCTCCGTCGCCGGGGATATCCACGATAGTTTCCGCCGGGACGAAACGGCCCGGGCGGCGAAACGGACGGAGGGAGCGTCCCCACGTCCCCCTCGTCCCGGCGGCCAAATTCCCCGCCCCGCTCTGAGCAATCACGGCGGGGCCCTGAGATTCCGGAACAGTGCTGGTGTACTCTTACTCCACTCGCACTGTACCGGAACTCGGAGCCCCGTCGTGCCCGCCTCGCCACGAGCTACGAGCACACGCCACCCCCGCACACCTCACTCACACACTCACTGTCACACACCACACCCTACACGCACCCAGGAATCGGCGGTTTTTCGACACCCCGTTCCAATTTATCCCCCACGTTTGCACGAAGATTGTAAATATTGTAAACACTGCACACCTTGTAAATATTGTACATATTGCGAATATTGTAATCCCTGCACATCTTGTAAATATTGTAAACCTTGCGAATTTTGTAACCACTCCACATCTTGTAAATATCGTAATTGTAAATATTGTTTGTCCTCCTCATCTCGCCCTTGCCGATCGCTTTCATAAATGCCAAATGTTTATGGATCCTGACCACTACTCCCATCATCCTGTATATACTCTCACCAACTCATCCTACTTATTTGAACTTATTTTCTATGCCTACTTATCATCTACCTACCTTGTATTCTACCTACTTATAATCTACCTACTTATAATCTGCCTATACCATGTTACTACTAGATTTAAGGACCGCCTTCAGCTCAACCTCTGTTTGCATCGGCCCTCAGCCCCTGTCACTTTGCGCCTTCAGCTCCTCCTCTTGTTTGCCGTAGCCCTCAGCTCCTGTCATCTTGCGCCTTCAGCGACCACCTCTTGTTTGCCGTAGCCCTCAGCTCCTGTCATCTTGCGCCTTCAGCACCAATATTGGTTCAAACTGGGGGGACCTCTGTCGTGAGTCCCTCCCGGGAACACTCCTATCATATTAAGTTCTCACCAATATCCAAACGCCAAACTAAAGCTCCGTAAATAAAGATATGAGTGGGGACAGGCGACAGAACCCAGGGTTACTCAACCTGGGGCCCCACTACCAGCTCCCTGCAAGGAGCTGGAGGGAGAGGCCCCCAAGTACTATAAAACCCCGGATCCTGGCGCTCAAGCTTCATTCGACACTTCCTCTAACCAGCTCTCTCTTCTCTCTCTTACCTTACCTCCCAGATGATCGGTTGACTACAGCCGCCTGGGAATTTCACCTCCTCTCTCCTCCTCCTTGTCTAGATGATCGGTTGAATACAGCCGCCTAGACAAGGGACCTCTCCTCTCCTCTCCTTTACCTAGATGAACGGTTGACTACAGCCGCCTAGGTAAAATTCCCTCATCCACCTCTCTCTCCTCCAAAGTCGTAGATGTTCGGTTGACTACAGCCGCCTGCGACTTTTCCTCACCTTCCTTCCACACCACCTCTCTCTCCTCCAAAAGTCGTAGATGTTCGGTTGACTACAGCCGCCTGCGACTTTTCCTCCTTTTCTCTCCTTTACCTAAATTCACTCACTCACCTTCCTTCCACGCCACCGTGATGAGAATTTTAAATTCATCACAAACATACTCTGAATAGAAAGTAATATGAGCAACGGTGTGTATTAATAGGGAGTACGCTATTCCGCATTGGCAGCAATATATCTCAAATGCCCTTTGGCAGAACACGAATGCAACGTTAGTATTTATTCTTGATGGTTTCTGGTATCTTCCCGTCCATTCCACAAAGAGGCCTTGTTATAAAAAAACGTTGATGTAGATCAAATCTGGAATTGCATAATTACTTGTGTTATTATTGACTTCTGTCTCATCAGGACTATACATTACCTTGAGATACGAAGCGAGCCCGGAGCTCTAGCAACCCACACGAAGACGGTTATCATATAGTTGATATGAAAACGCTATTTCATTCTGTATTGACCATTCGTTTCATTCCGCGTTGGTTATCTGCTGGCGCCATATATTTCATAACGTTTCGAATTCCTCAGTAAGCGGCGATCGTGAGACGAGAAGTAGATAGATAATACCATCACTCCCACCTGCTGTAGACAGTCGCATGCAATAAAATTCTTAGTATCGAATTGATTCCACTTACTAAGAATTTTGTGTACCCCACTATAAACAAAGGAGGCCCACCAGAATCATGAAAGTGGATGCAACGATTTAAAGAATTTCATCTCACAAGACTTTACAACACTAAATTTGTTATGAATAGGGCGACGCTGTTTATTTATTGACATTTCTTTTTCACTGAACGAATATTGAAAAGACCCAACGTTGGAATCAGTTGGGGCATTTTTAGGAACACATATTAAATTTAGAATAAGACCCACTAGGTATTGCTCGTAGAAACTAAAGGGAAGTAAGGGAAAATCGTAGGTCCAAAAAACAATAGCTGAAATACTGAGACCTTTCGCGTAATTTTTGCTGCACTAGGTACCTAAAGCACGCCGCCGTTTTTTAAAATATCAGATTGTTCATTAGTTAATTGTACCTAAGTGAAGGGTCTACAGAGGGCTCCTCCAGGTACGAACATTCCCGCCACATTTCCGCCCAAGCAATCCCTCGCTTTATCACCTCAAGCGGTGTTAATTTATGATTCTTCCTTCTGACTGATTCAGGACCATCAGCATAAGGCAGTCTGCATCAAGTTTCAGCGTTGACAGAAAGACTGAGCCCTGTTTCATTTCATTGCAGGCAATGTAATTCAGAGCGTTCATCGGCAGTCTGAACATGGTCTACCGCTTCACCTTCTAATTCCTTGTTAGCCGACTGACCCCAGACCTGTGCTTCATAGCAAAGCCAGCGTCACAACCTCACAGACTTTAAACTTTACTCCGGTTGGAATATCAGTAGCAGAGAAGAGCCTGAACCATATAGAGTTTATACCCGCCCCAGGAGCCCTGGACTTATCGATGAAATGCCTTATTACTGGAGATTATATTAAACAAGAGCGCGATCCCGAGGTACCTGGATGAGTCAACCACATCAATGCTCTGTTCGCCCAACCTGCAGCTCTAATGTTTCGCCAGCACTGAGGTCTGAACACCACTATTTGCGATTTGGTCAGATTGATCTCTCGATTCCAGACTTCGATGTACTCTACCAGGCGGTCTATCTTCTTCTGGAGGACGCTGGGCATGTCCGCAGTTAGACCTTTTTGACCCTTCTATCTTTGGATCTCTGGCAAAGGTGGTCCTAGAGGGCCGGAAACTGAGCTTTAAGTACGCCATTACAGAAAAAGCTAATAACGCTCAGTTCTATCTATTAGGTATATCGGCATCTCGATTTGGAAGTAGAATGCATAGCCACGTCTACCCAGTGGGAGGCGATACCGATTATGAAGTGCCGGGGGTGAGCTACACCTTAACTACCAGTCCTGGATTCAATATAGAGTTTACCTCTGCGCCCTGTGCAACCTCAGGGATTTAACTACACTGCGGCACTTCTTGTATGAATGTCCAATCCTCGGCTGTGTGCGAAGTAGGTGGCATTGGCCAGGGAGAGGTTGGTGCCTGGTCCGCACAATGGTCGGGGCTCTGTTCCTATTTCCGTGAGGTCTGGCGCTACTGAGATTTCCTCATTTCCGAATTTAATTATCATTCCTGAAAGTTATCTAACCTAACCCTTCTGTGATCCTCCACAATTCAGCAAAATTGTTAGTAAAAGAAGAAACTTCCGGTGGTGTTCTTGTAAACCGTACCGTTTCATATATTGCTTTCTATTTATTGCATATTATTATTTACAATAAACATTGCAGTCTTTCATTTTCATTCACTCATACGAAAGTGAAATGTTTTATCATTCACAATGGCTATGGGCAGGCTATTCAGTGAAATTTGTCCGACCACCGAGCGACCGACCGACACCAAATGTTCGCTCTCAGGAGTCCTTGCTAAGAAACTATGAGTCATAGTGATTATGGGCAGGCTATTCAGTGAATTCATTTTACATTAATCATTATGAATGATCCCCAGATGTCTAAAGACAGCCGCGTTTTTTCTAGAGTCCACAGAAATTTTGTTTCGCCACTGGACAATATCGAAATAGGTAGGTCGTTGTTGCTCAGTTCACATCATTAATCTAACAGAAATTTCAATATGTTTTTCCGTCGATATGTATGAATCTTCACCAACGTACTCGTACTAATAATGTACTAAGTAATGTACTACATACTAATCCTAATCTAAATAGAAATAAATACCAGCAACACAGGTAAAATTATTCACGTTCAAAAGATGAAGTTATTCTTCCATAACCTTACATACGTCAGGTAGGCACACGTCGTTGAAGAGCAACTCAACCGAAGCAAGAGCGATTTCAGAGGCTTGTCCCCAGACCCTGCTGGGTCTCAAGGAGCGGATTAACTGCCACTGCTGGCTACTTGAATTACTAACTCGCCCCTGCCTTAACACACCGTCCGATCCTTCAGATTGGGGGCCTTTACTTTGGGAATTTTACATCCACTGGCTTTTATGACCCGACAAGATGTAGATTATAAGAGTGTTCTCAGATTGAAACGCCGAACCCGATTTGTGTTACAAGGTGGATAACCCTTTGGTTTTGAATAGGGATACTCATCAGGTGAGGTATTTCCCACGATGAATGATTTAGTGTTGCGGTTGAAAAGGATTCAAGCCAGTTTTAACGCGCTTAATACAAAAGGCTAGGTGAGGCTCGTAACTTGGGATAGAGACGTGAAAGCTGAAGCTGCCCTATTCTAGCCGGTAATTTGAAAATGACGCTTCCGTATGAAAATTTATGGTTTCTCTAGGTACCAAGATGCCCCTTGGGGAATGTCCTCGTATGGTTAATCCTTTGTATATTTTAGAAAATATACTTGTCAGTTTCTCACTCCCAACCTGTTAACGTTTCTCATTACGTCAACCATTCATCTATACATTTCTCACTCAAGTTAAACTGTTTGCATAAGCTTTTTAGGGGATCCTACGGGTGCCTTATTATTTTCGGTTTTCAGTGGAGCAGGACTATCTGGAGCCTAGACAGAAAATCGGTTTTCTGTTCCTTGAAATTCATTCCACAATTTTCAGTAGTTACTTAACGGCGTTCATGGACTAGTTGCTTGAAAAATATGTAGTACATTGTAAAACTCTCATAAATAAACTGTGTCGCTCGCTCTCCTCCCTTTCGGCATGTTTCTAATCCTCTTCAGGCTCTTTTAGGTATGTGTGTTCACCTTGCTGGTTGATCTGGCTCGTCAATTGCGTGCTTAATTTAAGCCACAACGCTTGCAATATAGGGAACCATGGTATGCGGGGATGGCCACTAAAAATGACATCTGCCTCAAAACACTCAATCTTCTCCGGTTTTCGCAACCATAATGCACCCTTCAAACCTATATGGAGGGTGATAAATTGCAACACATAACAACTCGAGGCTAATAATGACGAGTGGCGAGTAAATGTCAAAAAGGGCATAACCGAGTATCATTTTACAGGTTCGCAATGTTTATTATTCACGCGGTGGTGAAACATCGTCGGCATATGCGTAAAGGGTTTGTCCCTTAATGCTGGTATAATAGAGAGACGTTATGGACGATACCTTCACTCAATCCACCCACGTCCGCTGCTCCGAAAGTACAAATAGAAAATACGACCGGGGATGGTATTGAGACAATGGGCCATCTCCGTAAATAACCTCTGGTGTCCCAGGTCACAATTAACAGCTCAATAATTTATTGTTGTGTCAGTCGGGAGGGTTCTCATGGTGGTGGAGCTGGGGGCGCAGTCAGGCCCAAGACTTTTACTGGCTGAAGAAAATTTACTTCAAAACGCCTTGCGACGCGACGCGGGCGGCTATGTATTTGGACCGTTGCGCTCCATACGCATTTTCGTACTCGCATAGGTACATACACAGGTACCTACAGATTGCAACTTTGAACTACTTCGAAGGATATTACACGCAGAATCACGTGATCAAGTTAGTCCGTCATTTTCGAAATCACCTACGCAAAATATAATACATGGGTTGATTCAGAGTGACTGAAACGAAATGAAAATGGAATTCCTAATTTCGGCAAAATGTTTTCACTGACCCTCCCCCCCCCCCCCCCCACCATTGGAAACAATAAGCGGGTTAAATTTGCAGTTCAAAAACAGCTCATCACGAAAAGGTACCGTCAAATGCGCCAACTTTGTGCCACTTTTTGTGGTTTTTGATCTGCGGTGTCCTCAATAATTGAGCTAGAAGGTTGCCCATTTTACCCAGCATACCTGCGCATCTCAGGAATTCAATCATATGTTGAAAAAAAATCCACGCCGCGTGAGAAAAAAGGGAGAATTTTTTTTTAGTGGCACAAAGTTGTATACGTGAGTGCGTCAACTTTGTGCCACATCATTTTTTCCATCCCAACACACTCTGAACTCGTCCTGGCACAAAGTTGTCACGCCCATGTTGTTCGTGATACTCTTTACAGCCCAAGGAGTTGAAAAAAAAACATTTTCTTGGGGTGCAATTTCGAAAAAACTTCGGTAAAGTGACAGCTGCCAGCACTCCCTCCAGTAGCTCATCTGAATAGTTTTGGTATGGCCGACCACCCATTTTTCTTCTAATTCGACGCCCCATGACTGAAAAACGTTTAAAAAACTAACACTTTAGTGGAAGAGAGCAAAAAATGGGAAAATGGACGAATTAAGCAGAAAAAACAGGTGGCACAAAGTTGTCACACGTATGTCTCAATTTTTGATAATGTGGATGTAGAACCTACAGGTAACGACATTGTGACTGGCCGATTGGGTTGATTTACCTTTCATTGCATAGGAATGAAATTATAAACTTACCAGGAATCAGAAATGCTTCAAAATAATCAAGCCAGAGGAGACTCCGAGATGGAGTTGGGAACTGCAAAAAACCGCCACAGCACTATCACATTTTTCCTAATCAGAGATGCGCAGTGATAAGAGTCACAACTTCATAGATAGACCTACTCACCTGCACTGCCCTACGAGAGCCTCTAGATAGCAATTAGTGCTGGAAAACACTGATGGCACAAAGTTGGGTTACTGGCACAAAGTTGGCGCATTTGACGGTAGTTCTGATATTCACAGACAGAAATACATTATCATTTCGATAGCCACGAACAATATGATGTGGTCATGCTGTGAGATTGGGAATTTTTTCTCCTCTTCTTCTTATTGGCGACGCAGGATCATGTTTGATCAAGAACTATTGCAGGTTTTTGTAATTTATGTGGCCTATGTGCCTATTGACTGTAAACGTTGTAGAGGCACGAAAGGATCAGAAATTACTAAATCACAAAAATGTTCAGAAATGCCAAACATTTCCTAGATTATGAAGAATGTCTGATGAATTTACTTGTTTGAAATTGCACATTTTCTTGCCCTAGAAGGTTATAATATACCCACCGAGAAACTAGGACCCATTGGACACAGGGCACCTTGGGCCCATGTTGGGGTTTTCCCCCTTCTTTTTGAAGGATTCACCTCGTGGTAATTACATCCGAAGTGTAGATTACTTAAGGAAAATCGAGGTAAATCTCAGCAATACAGTGGATTAGGGTTTTTATATGAAATCTTAAGTGATCTGGAGTGAAATCTCAAGTGAATATTAAGTGAAGTATGAACTCATTTACCATGTAGGTAGGTAGCCATAAAGTGGGAAGCTGTCAAAAGTTTTAATCGTAATATAAATTGGCACTGATGAACGTTTTTAATTGAATACCAGTTTTATCAAATGGGTCAAATAGCCGCCTAATAATTCTCTCATCAGGTATCAGGTTGCTTAGCCCGTTTTTTCCCCGTCCATTATCTCAAGGAGGGAGCTTTCGACCAAAATAATTTTTCATGAGGACGGACGAGATTCGCATTTAGTACCTTATACGGCCCGAGACCTTTTTCACTTTCGCGGACCCCTTTTGCATATCTTTTGTTGTGAAACTGGAAGGGGGCTCGATACCCACGGAAACGTGTATGAGGAGGACACGTTCGCCCGAGCGGTTTTTAGTATCACGAAAATTAGGACGTCGCCGGCGGTGATAGCGAATGCTCATCGTGAGCCTGCCCCATTGTGGAATCGTATTACAAACGGTTGTATTACAATCCCGTCCTTCCCAAGTTATCTTCAAACTATTGCCTCATCGAGGTTAAATAGAGGATACCCCGTCCTCGACCTATTATCCACCCCTATGAGTGTACATTGAAATCTTCATTTCAATTCTTCTCGTAGCACGAGAGCGAAGAGATCCCAAACACATTTGCCAAGAACATTATCTTTTAAAACTAGTGGGTATGCTGAACAAGATCCCCATGAACTGTATGCCCAAATAACTACGTCAGTTCACCACTGCCTGCCAGACCCAAAAGACCCAACATTAAGGGGGATTTTTGGTTAAGGCCTAAAATTCTCCGGATTTTGCAGTTTACAGCGCGATACAGCTGCCAATTTGGAGCCGTTCCTTGACACTGTGCTGATCGAAAAACCTTTACAGCAAAAAAACTGCTGATGTACACCCTCTAAATTTCAGGCTCAAGCGGCATTGCATGTTTCTTTCTAGTTTTATCCTGTGTGTCTATACATTTTCAGTTACCGTAACATCGATGATACAACCAGGAATGGAAAATGGAGACTGTGATGGAGGGAGGGAGATCTTGATCATTCAATTTGAGGAAAAGTATAGGAGGATACCTACTGAAAACTGGTAGTACCTAGGTATGGTTTTGCACACTCAATTTGAACTTACCGTTCGTTCAGCCCACAGATTTTTCTGCATTCTGATAGAATACACATATATAAAAACTAGAGTTTGCGAATTTTAGAATCGAGTTCATTAGCATCAAGTTGAAATCACGATTTCGAATGATCGACGGAGGTAGAATTTCCAGTTTTTATAATAACGATTTCGCGATTATGAACCTTTCTTCTACCTTCACCCATGTATCTAAACTCACCCTTATGAAAGAACTTTGATCCTATGAATGGGAAGGACCGTAACACAAAAACCCACAGGAGAAAGTTAAGTCTATCATTATGCAGTAATATTTCAAGTTTTATCGCCTATTATTATTTGTGGAGGGGAGCGTAGGTGCAGGAGGAACTTTTCAAGAAATACTTCTCCCTAATTATTTAGAAGCGAACGAAGCCAGTGATATCCCCCTCGGGCTAAAAGGAGGAAGTTCATAAAATAAAGTTCCTCCAGCGGAGATTTTTTGAAAGCCATCGTCCTCTATTAAAACCTCGCCCGGATAATTATAAGGTGTAATTACACGGTTGGGACCACTTTGTGCGCGAGCCTAGAACAATAGAGCCACAGGTTGCTTCGATCCGCGCCTCTGGTGATCCCGTTTCTTAGCCATCTCTCGGCTTGATCGCTGTATTTACTTAGATGCAACTATCCCTCAGGGGCTGTTTTTATAGCTTCCTTCCGAACTCTTGAATATCTTCAGTTGCTGATACAGTAGATCAGAGGTTCCCCTATTCAAGAAGAAGCAACAGTGACCAAAAAAAGGGTACATCCAGAATGATGGTAACTACTGAAAGTAGGAACTAATCATCTCATTTCTTCGAACGATCACTGGAATCCCATGATCAAATCCCCATGGAATTCAACCAAAACTTCCATGAATCCTAGGTTCCATGAAGTACTATGTGCGAAAATTTTCCACTCATTGGAAAGCAGCTAACTGTCAATTTAATCTGATAAATGTCTATACATTTGAGCAGATAGTTGATGAAATCTTTGTTGTAAATTTCAGTCAGTTCTCAGGAAAAAATTAATTATTTAACGTTCCCCAGATCTGCCTCCAATCGACGCAGAATTTGATGGTCGTATTTTATAGGAGAACCAGATGGTTTGGGCTGAAATGTGCATTATTTAGATAGGGGAATTTGTGGTATTTTTGAACTATTTTAGGTATGGAAAATCAGGTATATTGTGAATCAGCGCGAGATTTCATATGAGTAAGTGGCTTTTTGGCCAGATCTCTCGCGTTTTTGCTCCACTGTGTGTCTGTTCAAAGTAGCTGAGTGGAAAATTTAGCTCCAAAATCAGATATATTGCTACTGTCTCGATGTGTGAGTGGTGAGCACACCACTAGGTAAATGTTATTGGCCTATAATACTTAACAGGCAATACATCCGAGAATGGGGGCAATATCAGGAGTATTCTCCATAATTAAATTCCAAATGAAACGATAATTTACAGATAGATATTGAATGGTCGCTTTGCTTGATTCTAATCGATTTTAATTCCATTTCATGGATGAATGACGCACCCTCCGTCGACTATCTCTCTAGTTTCTTCTACTAGCTGACCCTCCACGCGCCCGTTCGTCAACCCGGGTTACCTTTCTTACTGCACGCGGTTTAACTCATTCAATTATTGCCTACGACGGCAGCCCTAAGCCAGCCTTGTTTTCTCTGATTTTATTGGCCATTAATGGCGTCCCAGTGGGGGCAAGTTTTTTCCCTCATCGCTCATGACGCTCCCATGTCACTCGCCATTAGTCGATCATAATTAATGGCCTTCCCGTTCAGATCCCATAGCTTAGATAAAGCAGCAGCCCTGTTTTCATTGCCGCTACCGAGAGCGTAAAATTTATTGGAGATATAGCACGGAGTATAGAAAGGGCTCTTGGGATACCGAGCACATAAATAGCAGTTCAATTTTTCATCAATATCCATTAGAATCATGTTCTGAACCCACTTTTTACTAGGTCCGTCCACAGTATCGTGATGTTAAATGTACCAGGCAACTCCAAGTGGATGTCTACAAAGAGAAATAGGAGTTCCTGACGAATGAACGACAAATAACCCTATCAACTTTGAATAGCCAGAAGGAATTATTACAACAGTGAGGGGTTTTCTAGAGTGGACTGGATCATTTGTAGCCCTTCCACATGAAATGAACATTGTTCAGTACCCAGTCTTCTTGTCCTCGTTAACTGATTAACTTCTATAATAATACATAATGATGGGATGGGGGATCGGTGGCCCCTTAATAATGTTCTGCATTAATTTTGAAAGCTCCCGCTTTGCGAAAGTTTTTCGCAATTTTTAGTTTGGATGGACTGCTGAAGCAGAACGTGACTCAATAAATTAATAAATATATACAAACATATAATGAAACAAAAACTTAAACACATAGGTATATACAAATAACTTAGCATATTTGTATATAATACTGGTAAATATATACAAATACATAATGAATAATATATTCAATATAGCGTCATGCGACCTAAATACCATAAAAATTGGGGGAAATAAATTAAAGAAAAATGACAAAAATCAAGAAAATTGGTGACAAAAGAAACAATCAGGTAAACCAGAAACATTGGGACACATTTTTATGAAGCATGTTCGAGGGAGCCAGAAAAATCAGTTCATAATAAATATAATATAATAATGAATATAATGAATTAATATATATATATATAATGAATTCTTCAAGTAATGATGCCAGAGGGGGTGGACATAAGACTATCACCGTTATTAACTATGAATTACTGCATTCTTTGCTGAGTAATGAGCAATGGAATTCACTGTATGCTCAGACTGAGGTTGATGAGGCAGTTGGAGTGTTCAATGTAATCATGGAAAATCATATCTCTGGTTCGGCTTTTACGAGACATGTCGTCAGTCGAAGGAGAAAATTAAAACCTTGGATAACCAATGGTATTATTGTATCTATTAGGCGCAGGGATAGAATCAAAATGAAAGCTAAAAAGTATCCTAATGATATTGATCTAAATAGCTACTATGTTACTTATCGTGATCTCTTGAATAGGTTAATGTTAAAAGCTAAAAGAATGTATTATTATGATGTGGTGTCTGAGGGTCATGGAGATCCAAAAGTGCTTTGGGATACGGTCAAAATGGCTGCAAATTTGTCTTCCAAAAAGCAAACTAATAATTTTGTTAAAATTAGGGATCAATCTGGTAATGTAGTTGGTGAGGATAAAGTGATTGCTGACAGCTTCAATGATTTTTTTGCAAATGTTGGTAGTGACATAGCCAGAGGCGTTGGGGCGGCTTGTGTCGTTCCTGACGACCTATTTGATAAGAAATTTTCAGGGAATGTATCCCCCGCCCATTCGTTGTACTTATCTCCTGTTTTGCCATGTGAAATTGTAACTCTCATCAAAAACCTAAAAGACGATTGTTCTTTTATCCATTCTGGATTGAGTAACCTGATACTTAAAAAAATGGCTCCTTTCCTTGGTGCCCCATTGGCATTTATTTTTAATCTTGTCTTTTTGACGGGTAAATTTCCTACGCTACTCAAAAACACTATCGTTATTCCCCTATATAAAGCAGGTGATAGGATGGAAAGGACTAACTACAGACCCATTGCTCTTACCCTTTCAATTGCCAAATTACTTGAGAAATGCTTAAAAAAAAGGATAGTATCCTTCTTAGATATGCATAATGTTATTTCTGACAACCAGTTCGGTTTCCGTGAGGGTATGAGTACTGATCATGCGCTATACAGACTGAATAATGTCATCACGCAGAAATTGGATGAGGGCAACTTTGTTTATGGTGTTTTCTTGGACATTAGGAAGGCGTTTGATTCGGTTAACCATGCCATCTTGTTGAAGAAGTTATTCATGTATGGGATAAGGGGGCTTCCATTGAAGCTAATTGAATCCTATTTGTCATGTCGCCCCCAAGTAACGAGAATTAATCAGGTGCTAAGCGATGAGGTACGTCTAACTTGTGGGGTGCCACAGGTAACGGTATTAGGTCCTATCTTGTTTCTACTATACATTAATGAGTTATTAAATCTTGAAGTGGGTGGTGCTATGTTCGGCTTTGCGGATGATACGGCTATGGTTTTCTATGGAAAGGACCACTCCAGATTGCTTCACTCTATTAACTATAATTTGTTCCTTGTGAAGCATTGGATGGATATTAATTGTCTATGTTTGAATGTTGACAAGACGTCAGTTATTAGGTTTTCATTTTCTAAACGTGAGTATTATAATGTGTCAGGAGTGTCATTTCACCGATACGTATGTTTTCAGAATAAATTAGCTTGTAAATGTGTTCCTTTGTTGTTGTCGGACAAATGTAGGTATCTAGGCGTTATATTTGACTGTCATTTGAAATTTAATTATCATATAAAGTTGTTAGTTAATAAATTGAGAAAGTTATTTTTTTTGTTTGGTGAAGCTCGAAATTTTTTGTCTGTCGAGCATCTGAGAACCATCTACTTTGGTTTGGTTTATTCATTATTAAAATATGGTATTTTAGTGTGGGGAAGTGCCTGTAAATCTTTAATAGGTCTTTTGCAAGTTGCACATAATACTATCCTTAAGATTATACTCAGGAAGAATGCTAGATATTCAACTGTTTTGCTCCACAATGAATTTGAGGTGCTGAATGTTAGACAAGTATTTTTGTTACAAGCGTGTCTATTTGTCTATAAGACGGGTATCCATCCTGAACATAGAAGCCGTATCTCTAACTCACGTACTGCAATGTCTTCGAATATTCAGCTCCCGAAACTTAGGTAATACTGAGCGTGCAAAGAATAATTCTTATCATAAGGTATTGCGCTTCCTCTATGCCTGTAAAATTAACCCTGATGATTTTGGTGATTTGGGGAGCTTTAAGAAGAAGATCTTGATTAAAATTAAGGAATTTATGGAATAAATTTATGTAATTATTTTAGCGTTTTGTTCATTTGAGAGTTGCTCGATAGGTGTTTAATGATGTTTAGTGGTTTTTGTTCGTTTTTCTCTGAGATTAGCTCCACCAGCCGCCACAAGTTTGTAAGAACTTAGTAGGTTGGTGGACAGAAGAAAGATTTCTTGTGAGACTATTGTCTATTCTGTGATTTGTTTTTCTTTCTGTCAATAAATTGATATTCTATTCTATTCTATTCTATTAATGGAGAAAATCTACAAGATTTATACGCTCAATCCGTGTTGTAATATGAGATGACTGCTGCACTAGAACCTCCTTGAAATTTTAATAGACTCATATTTATTCGAATCGGTTATGCTAAGATGAACGAACTAGTATTTTCTGACATACCTAAGCAGACAATCATGTAGGCAGGGAGACTTTACAAAGTGGCATGGAGGCCTGCAAAGTAGTTTAATGTCATTTTTGGTTTATTATTTTCAATAATGAACCATTGGAATCGAGCATGAAAAAAAAAAATCTTACCCCCCCCCCCCCCTCAAAATTTGATGGTTTACGTTTCAAGGTATGCAGAATCCAAAACTGTAATAAAAATATTTCTGTCTGTCCGCCGTACGCCTTTTTGACCGTGTGCAAGCTACCATACCCGAAGTTACCAGTGAATGACAGAAATGATCTAGACACAACAATCAATGCACACTGCGAAAGTTTATCCTCATTAATACATCACCTGCATATAAGTTTAGGTAGGATGTTGAATAGGTAATTTGACTCTGCACGCTGTCCCTATTACTAGGCTTACCATCCGTAGTTGCCTCCCTGCAAAGTCGCATCATTAAACCGGGACATCGTTCGATTTATCGTGAGATTTTTTCTCTTCGTCAACAAACAAGGTACGATTTAGCCGTATTTATGAACAAGGGGCTGTAAGTTCCAAGGGGTTCATCTCGAAAAGCCTTGTTCAGTGTGGGCAGATCTCCTCCCGCTTCAAGTAATGGTCATTCGATATCGCACATTATTGCCCATAAATAATCTGATAATTCGTGCTCTACGTGGGCGGTCCTAACACCTTCTTACTTACTTTTTGCTCTTAGTTTTTTGTATTTTTATTTATTTTTTTTATTCATTTTTTTCTACACAAAGCTTGAGTATTTAGAGAATCAACATAACATTATACAAGTTCTTCGGACGCGTATTAAATGGGAAATCGAAGTTTTTTATCTGGAGTGGGCGAGCTTTAAACCATAGAATGCCATAACACTCCTGGTTTATCTTGAAAAATGTAATCGCTCCCTTCTGTAAATGTATCTCCGGTTAGAACAATGTGAACATGTGGGTTCAGAGGGCTCCGATTCAGACTTGTTCCTTGTTTCTAAATGATGAACGGTTGGATTTTTGTACGACGATGTCCGTTAGTCTTTTTAGGTTGTCAGATAAAAATCATGAATGATACTGTTTGGATCAGCATCGCAACGAAATTATTCATTCTAGAATGGAGTGGCCAAGGCAAATCTATATTGACTTCGTAGTGGGTCCTATCCCTATGACGTGAAGATCCACGTAATATTCACATGTAGTTCAACTTGTACAAATTGTGGTAACAGGTCATTCGAAGAAACTAAGAAATGATTCAGGTAAAACAAGTTTACTGATGAATCATCGGGAGGAAAAGCTTTGGAAAAGGGGAGTCTGGCACCCACTGCATGCAAGTATTGGTAAATTTTTTGTCGTCTTTTTCAACTATGCTGTTATTTTATAAGATGTACCTAAGTGTTTTGAATGTACCCAACTAATGGAGTTACTAAACTAAGTTTTCCTTTGAGTTAGGTTTAATGCATGTTTGTAGGGCAATCATTATAATTAGAGCATAAGGCATGATGCCATAGCATCGCAACTGATACCAACCACAATTTACTGAAATTCAAGAAAAACGAAAATGAAGAATTCTTATGCTCCCTAGTTGCAGATCTTCCCTCATGGAAACGCCTGTACACCAATCTCGATCTCGTAGATGTCTTAGTCCCTCAGCAACCACAGCATTTTTAAACATTTTAATTACCTTTGGACTTTTCGATTTTTTAAAATAAGTGCAACTTAGATAGGTACTTTTGAGACGAGCCTTAGAAATAATTGTTATTAGTTAAAAGTTAGTAATACAGCTAGAAATACAATAGGTGAAAAACCCGTACCTGTTGAAAAATGTCCAAGATTTTTTGATATCTGGGATTGGCGTTCTCTACCCTGTCCCTAGTAGGTGCTGGCACGGTTGATCCCGTCGTCGATAGCCGGTGGAAATCGGCTTGTATCGTCTTGGGATTCGGAACTGAACGATCCGGAAATCTTTCTGCGAACTCCCTAGATGCCCCAGAAGCATTCCCACGGTGGGCACCGAATAAAAACACGATATTGGCATGATCTTGCATTGTGTAATGCGGAGGCATGTTGAGAATAGAGTGTGAAAGAGTGTGAAAATATTCAATAAACAACATTCCGAGATAGCTCAGGAACAGGAATCGTCTTGCAAACCTTTTTAACGCAGATCCCAAACAGGGTTCGTGGGGGGGGGGGGCTTAGGGTCAACGAGTCGATCTCAACCTTCGGAAACCCAGTTTTGAGACGGTCCGTGGAGGATGGAGAGTCATTGCATTCAGCGTGAAAAATTACGAGGGAACGATAATAAACTCTTCCTGACTTGATATGATAGTGTTGAACACCAAAAAACGGGGTTTTCAATGAAAAATCCCGTTTTTTTGCATTCAAACGTCGTTTTCTCCTCTAATTAGCAGAGTAAAATCAAAATTGATTATACCGTTGGAAAGCTGAGATGTTGGGCAAGTTTTTCCCGTAACGCGTACGGTTTTTTACCATTTTATTTCAATACGTAATGCAACATAAAAAAAACAGTAATTTAAAAAAAGTGAGAAATTCTCGTGTTTAGTCCATTATTTCGCCTACTTGACCTACTGTAAAAAAATCCAAATACCTCAGGGAGATGGGAAATTTAACGTTCTTTCCAACGGTGTCCTCAAGTTTTTGTTTACTACAAAAATTGAGGGAGTTATGGCCGTTTTACTGAGACGAGGTTGAAAACACGAAAAAAATATTAATAGTGAAAAAACTCGAAAAATAAAGGGGTTTTCGAAAAATTTTCATGAGGAACTTTTTGTTGCAAATTAGCTGCAAAACTTTTAAGGGAGAGGGGAGGGGTTTAAATTTCTTTTCCCATGCTCGACTCCAAAGGTTCGTTATTGAAAATAACAAACCAATATGTCGTGAGTCCCTCCCGGAACTACAACTCCCTAGCATTTAAGTCCTCGCCAAAAACAAACTGTTAAATTAAGTTCCGGCGAATAAACAGTAAGAGTGGGGCAAGAGACGCAGGACCCGGTGCACAACCTGGAGCCCCACTACCCTGGTGGTGGCTTCAGGGTCTATATAACCCCGGATCCTGCGCCATTTTCGCCATTCTACATTTCCTCTAGCTGCTGGCTACTCTCTCTCTATCCTCAACCTCCTCTCTCCAAATTCAACTCACAAATTCTAACACCTCTCATTCACACAGTAAATTCACACACACACACACACACATTCCATCAGAATTTGGTGGAGGTCTCGCCCTTAACCAATCCTGATGAAATACACTACACACCCGGTGGAGGTCCGCCCTTAACCGCTCACACACTCTTCACAAATTCACTCTTAAATTCGCTCACACACATATTTCATCAGAATATGGTGGAGGTCTCGCCCTTAACCAAACGCTGATGACACACACTACACGCTCGGCGGAGGTCCGCCCTTAACCGCAAAAACACACACTCTAAATTCATACACACATAAATTTAGTCAGGATATGGTGGAGGTTTCGCCCTTAACCAAACTAGCGAAATTTATTACACGCTCGGTGGAGGTCCGCCCTTAACCGCACACACACACACTCGCCAAATTTCACTCACCCAAATTCACTCAAAATTCTATTATCATCACACGCTCGGTGGAGTTTCGCCCTTAACCGCAACAACATACAAACTACACATATCAAATTCAAAACTTAAATTCAAACCTATCCTACATCCAAACTACCTCCACCTCTCATGGTGAAATTTACATCAACATAAATTCACCATACAATAATTTGAACAATATGGAGTAAGCAGTCGATAATATTGACAGAAAATGAAGGGGTGCGTATCTATAAAGCAAAATAATAAACCACGCAATAATTTGCGGAGGGGAGGGATTTTATTTTAATTTTAGGTACTTCTATTTTTTAAATTATTATTATTATTTTTTTTTTGCATGCTCAATTTCAAAGCTTCATTAGGCATTGAAAATAATGAATCAATACGACCGCGCACTCTCGACCACGAGTTGTCATATATAACAATACCATAAGAGAACGTGAGAACAACAAACCTGTGAGAAACCGATTTTCGTGTTGCATTACTGGTAATGTAAACGAGGGACATTAAAAATAGGTGCATGACATTTTCACAGCTAGGGTCGATTCAGCCGAGATTCTTATGGGCGTGGTAATTGATCTGGGTGAGGATTTGTATTATAGGGACGATCCACTCCGATCGATCGCAGAACCAGGACTCCGGGAACCGACTGATCAGTTTGAAATAACAATTATAACTATGCACGCCAAACGAGGCGGATAAGTAAAACCAACCCTGTGGAAAACATCATTCCAATTCACATAACTTACTCTTGAACTTGAATCGGGTATTAAATGGAGACAATTCTCTTTGTTTTTTTGTTTTCGATTCATCATACTTTATTAATTTAAAATAATAATTTGAGTCATTTTCTTATCCGAAACTGCCGTTAGATAGACTAGAAAAGTGTACTAGGTATTGTATAACAGCACGGCGCTAGCAATAAGAGTGAAAGCGTTGTCTAGAAAAACTAGCTTGATTTTGTTTTCTATTTACAGTTAGTTGTTCCATTTATTCCATATTCTACCGAAGGTGTTGACGATACCTATAGAAGTGATAGTAACTAAAAAGAGGCTACTAGATTGAGGCTATCTTTGATTATGTTTCGGCTCCCTCCTGCAGACTATACAACAATAGTGTGTACAAAAATGAGGAAAATATATGACTAAATGTATAGTGATTGTATGAATAGATACCTACCTATTTTCTTCACATTTTGGTTTAAAGATTTTTTGATATTCCAGTCGGGAACGAGCTCTCAAACAACGGCGTTCCACGTCATTCAGGATTAAATAGTAAAAATAAGTCCATCTGAATCTGCAGTGGAACGTGTAAAGCTGCAAGGAGCAGACGACATAAATAAACAAGTGTTTAGCGAACACCTCAACCAGTCCGTCCCGTTTTGAAGGGAATCAGATTTAATAGCTAACCGTAAATCACGTTGTCACCTGAGAAGGCGGGATGGATCTGGTTCTAATCTGTATAGATGCAAGTTAAAGAAAGGAGTTTACTTGAGTGTGGGCAGCCCGAGTTGGAATACTTAGACGGTTCGACTCCTAAGTGAAGCCAGAGCCTGGCAGATATAATTATATTCCATGAGATAGAGATCCGTCCATAACCTGATAAATTAATACGAACCTTCATAAATATTAAACGTGCGCGCATGCTCCTTGTAGGGGGCTCGTGGATCGGTATCCTCAGTCAATAGAGATGATAAACAAGGGTCTATGTCCAAGAACAGGCTCGAATTAATTGCATACAATTAAGCATATCATATGATTTTCATTAGTGCCAAAACCTAGAAAAACTACGGGTAAAGCTAGCGATGAACAAGAGTGGATACATGTGAGGAGTCGTATCTCTAACGACACTTGTTGATCAGTGCACACTCCCATGGCTTCTTCCGCCCTTATTGGAATGATTCGACACCATCTCGCATGGATATAATGGAATATTATGAAAGCAGGTAACTGTTTGGTGTAAAAGGACCGAACGTTGGGATCATACCTACTGTTGAACATACATAAACTACTACATGCTCCTGTCTACATAAACGAACTAAAGGACTAGCTTCTCGCAGGACCACATCATGTAAAGGAAAATATGGATTTGCTGCAAATGGAAGTAGGTATGTATGTTCAAAGGCATAAGACACACTTACTAATAGATTGATGAAACACCAATAAAATAATAATAATAATAATAATAATACGAGTAATACTTGATTTTACTGTTGTATAAATGGGTGGAATCATTATTCTTATCACATAAGAAAATTAATATTTTAGAATTCCATAAACTGGGATCACGCCACAGTCAATTGCCCTGTGAAGACAACAATGATTAACGGACCTGAATTTCTTTTCCGAATCAATAGTAGCTTACGAAGAGATGTAAACAGCATTGCGTGCGCGGAAACCTTGTTTTCAATGGCTACACCTGGAATGAAGTACACGTTGGCGTAGGTGTATTTTAAACTGCACAGGCTTGCAGACTGTCTTGCTGAACGAGACAATTAAATAGCCATTCCAGAGCATCATGAGCTTCAGTACTAAAGGAACCGCTCTATCTCTGTTGTATCTTGGTCTATTTTAGAACCCATGACAACAAAAAATAACTATACAACAGTTAACTATAAAAAAAAGTGAAATTTCTTGTATCAATTGCATGCATTTTTAGTTTTTTAGGTCCGTTATCTTCAGCTTCCCGGAATCTGTGCGTCGTGAATTAATCGAGAATCACTTCAGTAAAATATCGGTAATTTCGCTCAACATGAAGCTCCATGATTAAAGGGTAGCGGTCACTTAGCGACCATTCATCTTTCATATACTCTACTATTCAAATCAAAATACACCATTATGCGCTTTTACGCGGTGACTTACGAGTTATAAATCGTCGGTTCGAATATTAAGGTGGAAAAACGTCGATAACTGCCCGAAGCTCCAGAGTCATAGGGCACTTGAGATGATGAAGGAGCAGAGGACACGGCACACTGGAAAGATCTGCGGTGTTAGTGGCGCGAGTCCTACGAGAGTAGTCCAGTGGCTTCATCGGTACAGTAATCTATAGGCGGTGTCTGGGCAGTGGGCAGCATTGTTTAATAGGACCTACATTAGCACATCACACCATAACTCAGGGAGCTCTCAGATGGCAGGAGCCGGTAGTGTGGGAAGAAGTCCTGGGTTCCCCATTCCGAGGGTCCGTCGTTCCATAAATTCTAGAAAGCCGATTCCGGGGTCAGGCCGTTCGATTCAGTTCTATCTTTTCTTAAACTGCGTACCTATTCACAGCGGACTCTATCAGTGCGGGAGACAGTTACAGAGTAGGTTAGACCAGAGATGCTAAGGTACAGAGCATTCAAGAAACGACCAGCTTTAACTTTTACACACGTATAGGTAGTTTATGGGAACAGCGAGGTAAACTGTGTACACATACCTATAATAGGTAGAAAAACTGTTCATATGGTCAAAAATAATTGGACAGCCAGATGATGATGTCCTTACATCGAAAGCGCGTGCCTCCAGTAGGTTCTCGACGATGGATTCCTCCGGAAGGTATCGTAATTCAGGTATTCTATTATTTATAATTTGCGAGTTTGTGGGTGTGTGACGACACCAGGCCAAACGGCTGAATGGATTTTCATGAGAGTGGTCTCATTGTGATCAGCAAGTTCCGGGCCACGTTACAGGCCATAGGTCGATCCTCCAGTCCTTCTTTTTGGTCGTATTCCTGGCCGTACCTAACGAAAGCGCCTGATTTCGGGGTGTTGGTTGATACAGTCGAGCCCATTTCAGGGGTCACTTTCAACACCAAGCCAGAATAAGGTGAGTTCTGCCGGAAAGCAGTTTTCATGGCGGTATAAACCGTACTAAAACGATTTTTGTGGGGCATGCCGTTTAGGATTTATTCGACGATCGTGATTCAATCGTCAGAATAAACGCATAGTATAAACCGTACTAAAACGATTTTTGTGGGGCATGCCGTTCAGGATTTATTCGACGATCGTGATTCAATCGTCAGAATAAACGCATAGTTCAGTTAGGTGGTTGTCCCACTGTTTCTTACTGTTCCATTTATTTCACAATGAGATAGTGAAAATGTGCGTCCACTCTTGAGAATGGAGCGGCTGGGAGCGGAGTGGAAGATTTCAAGACGAGTTCGCGACGAGATTCATCGTCAGACTACATAATCGCTCTGAGTATAAGTGGACCCAAAGTTTTCATCATATCACACAGACATGAAGCGTACCTATGATAGATTTGTGAAACTGCTACTATCAAGTGCGAATTTTTCGTGGCTTCTCTTCGATGCCCAGGACGTAAACTATGTACCGGCCGCTCTAGAGCACGTTGTATTTGGCATAACGGCTTTTCCTGCTCCTATAATTATTATACATATTACAAGCCAAGATAGAAAATGGGGGTCAGTCGAGTTTCTTCCATACCAACTAATCCTTTCGATAATCCTTTACATTTCCGTTTTGTCGTTGCGGAGGTCGCTTTCGAGTTCTTTCCTGTCTTTGCGGAGGTCGCCTTCGAGTTCCGCCCAACGTTTTTTTCTTGGAGGTTGTTTTTCTTGATTTTCATTGCTGTAAATTTGCGAACAAACCACAGTATCGAAATTTTCCGTTTCGTATCTGTGTTGAGCGTGAGCATGAACATGTCAAACGCTAAAATGAAGTGATGAGTGAAAAAGGGATGCGATTGATAGTAGTCAACAACTATGAGTTTTGGTTTCATAAAGTGTTAGCTAATGATGTTCATGGTGGGCGTGTGTCGTCAAATCGTGTAAATGTTTCTTGAAAACTAGTAGTGGGAAAAATATAGCATCTCCTGCTCATCATAACCACGAAGCTAGTGACATCGTGATTTATGTCTTCAGCATTTGAACAATACAATAAAGAGAAAAGCAACACAATATTTATGTGAAAAGCCAAGCAGGATTATTCATAGATGCTTTACTCAGGAGGACCAGGGCTGTCTGAGCACGAGCGATTTAGCCAAAATGAGAAAACAACATGTCCTATGCTCAAACGCAAACGCTCCCGAAGCTCCCAGTTACGTTAGACGAGCTGCACTTTGTTTATCGAATTGCGGTAGGATGAAAGCCAGCAAAAAACGGAAATGAATCATTCTCGTGGCATGCGATACTGTCTTTGCTGATAGGACTTTCAAGAGCAGTCCGGCTCCGTTCGCTCAAATTTTCACCGTCCACGGGTTTCAGAATGGAAATTATGTGTGTGTTTGGTGTCTTAACTAACAAAACAGGGGGTCGTACGAGATTTTTTTTTCAGCATTTCGGGTTTTCGTTGTGTTTCATACCTGCTGTGGTGTTCGTAGATTTTGAAAAGGCAATCCACAGTGCAATCAGCTGAATATCTGCAAATCGGCTTGAGTGTGATGTATAAGGACGAAGACATTGAAGTTGGACAGTTCAGGAATTCTTAGGCTAAGAATTCAGCCAGAAACTTATTGTAAAATTAATAATAATCAATAGGCCAAACGCAAGAGCGCCTGAAGGAGAAATAAGTTGAGCGACTAATTGTCGAACATGAAAAAGGAGCCTCACCAGACTTGAATATTTGACCTCATACAGTCCTAAGTCTGTGTAAAGTGAAAAGGAAAATGTTTGAACCAGGACGGAACCTCGAGAAATTTCCAAGTTCACCAAATTAACATTTTCAGGAAAATTATGAAATCAACTACAGGTAGGATCAACATCTACCACAAATAAAAAGCAGGGCAGAAAGAAGAGGAACAAAAAGGACACGTTTAATTGTTTAAAAAAAATTGATTAAAAAAACCCTTGTACCTTTAAATTTTCGAACTCACAGCCCCAAAAGGCCTCTCAAGTTGTTCATGGAATAGAAAGCACTAAGCACTAAAGTGACCCTATCGATTAAGCATCTGAGTCAAGTCAGCCCTAAAAAATCATGGACTGACGATTAAGATTAATCACAAGGCACTAACTCCGTCGACTACGAACTCTCAACAAATTAATCAAATTTCTAGACGAAATAAGAGAAGCGAAACCCCCGAACAAGAAAAAAAAACCCGGAATGAAAAATGAGTTGTTTCACGTCGTTTGGTTTGAATTAGCTCAGCTATTGAACAGCCTTTTTGTTTGAGAGAATATCAATTAATTTAATCACCCAAGAAATTGCCACTTATTCCAGGCACCGTTCAATCCATTTGCCTAATAAGTTTTCCATGAATATTCACGAAATTTCTACCCTGATCACTTGATTCCAAGTGTTCGGCTTTTACAAAGGCCATTAATTATTATAATCACCGATCTGCGTGCCGTTTCACGAAGTTTGGTAATATCGAGGGTATTTAGCGCTCCGATTTCCTTCGTATTTATGTTGTTATTTACGACGAAAAATGGAGAAGGGTTAATGGATTGCAGAACAAATTCGCAGAATCGAGGAAGGCGAGTGGTAAATTTTGCGTCGTACGCAGTGGAACCAGGTGTAAAAGGAGATTTTGGCCTGACAGCGAAAGTAAACTTTCACGTGAAACCCAGGCTTAAAACGTTACAAATTATTACACAACGTTTCATTTTTTCGGTACAGATACCCCTTCTGCGTAGATCACTAAATTCCTATTAGCGTGACACCCTGATTCAGTCGTGTTGTGTTGTGCAGTGGGTACTTACCTACATACACACACAGAAACGACAAAAATACCATCAGAGTCGAAGCATATAAGCAACAAATTGATTCTGACATCGGGACTACGCCCGCCTTTGCCTCCCTAGAGCGCGATGCAACAATGAGGAGTACCCATGAATTCTATTTTTATTTTTGAATGAAAGCAGGTCCCATTCACACTGTGCAAGGGGGTCCCGCCCAGGCGGGGGGGGGGGGGGGGATGATGTCACTCGTTTCCGAAATTTGAATGCTCCTAGAAAAAGAACTATTCATCGTAGGAGAGTGCGGTTCGTTTCAAAATTCTTAGAGTGGGATCTACCTTCATTTAAAAATGGTAAAGTAATATAAACAGAAGCTATGGTGCTCCTCATTTCCATCAAAATTTTCCAGCCGTTTAGAAGACGAGCACAATTGCCCATAGTTGCGCACTGCGCACGCGGTTATACCATAGCCTGTAATCACCGGGCAGCGGCCCTGAGTTCGATGCAAAAAGAATTGAACGAATGGGTTCAGGCCTTAGGTATTGAGCTTCAACGGGCAGACAGACGGAACGAACGGCAGAATCAGACTTTCATATTATAATATCATAGATAATGTCCATGGGAACCAATCGATCTTCTTAAGGCTCTAAGAAAATAAGTCGGTGGATACCTAATGTAAATTCCCTCAAATTCGGAAATACCCTTTCAGAAAATATTGTAGAAAGACCGAAAATTTATTATCATGTTACAAATTTACCAGGCAGAAGAAAGGCAACATAACTCCACCTTTTTCGGAACAGTGGAACCATTTTAGTTTACTGCTATTGTAAGTAAACTTTGACCACCATCAAGTACCTATGTGAGAACCTTATTTTGTAGAACCCAGTTTGAAAATGGAATAAAAACATTTGTGTACGTCCGCCCTTCGCCGTACACCGTACTTCCAACTTTTCTCGTTACCATGACCCAAAATTAATGAAATTTGGATTGTAGGTCCCATTTGCGGTCTAGTTCGTCCACGAAGCTCGGGGTTACTGTCAGTCATTTCTTGGGGGTGAAAAATAGGGGTTGACATTTTCAGAACGCCGTAGCTCAAAAACTTTTAATAGAAGGGTAGGCATATGGGTTTCCTACGTGTCTAATTGATCTCGAGCTAAAGAATTTTTTGAGACCACCCGGGGCATTGTACTTCCAGCCATTCGTTTGCACCAAAAAGCTTCATCAACATGATCGTGGACGAAACGGTATAAATCCGGCCCAGATATAATTGCTAGGGAATACCTGATTATAATAGAGAGTTGTCGCAACCATTTTCCGAAAAACGCAACTGTAAAACGTAACTCTGTTCTAGGGTGACAAACTCGGATGCTAACTATTCAACGTAAGTTCCATGAGAAAGTTACGTGTTCACGTAACTCCGGACATATGTTGAAGTGACGTTAAAGTAATAACTTGTCAATGATATGTAATTTGCCTGTCAAGTTAACCTCTTTATTCTCATACTAGCTCGTAACATAATTATTCAGTAATAGTAATTATTCCATTTGATGGTTTTCTATGAGTTATGAACAATTTATAGAAGAGCAATCGTGCCCTTTTACTGTACAACCACACGCACGGCACGGTGAAACCTTGGGTTCTTTGTATATTTTATATACCCACAATAAATGCGAATTATAAGGCACTCTCTTACCGTGCTCATGGCTTTCGGATGGCAATGCTCGAGATGAATAAGTACTCGAACCACATGAAGTTCAGGCTTCCAAATATACCTAAAGAAAACGCAAAATAAAGAGAAGGCAAACGGCGGAAAACCTTCCCGAGGCCGGCTCCTCCCGTCTTTCTACAAAATTCGGGGTGACGCGATAGCGTAGCCATGGAGATCGAATTTGGTTATCCGCGAAGAAGTATACTTACGAGTTACGTAGAACGTAGCTTTGAGATGCGTGACACGCATCTTTCCAATAGTTACGTGGTGTTGGACAACGCAAGTCTTGAAAACGCTAAAACTTACGTCTCCAACGTAACACTTGCGTTTACGTTCTCTCTCCCGATCGTCAATTTTTGGTTGCGACAACTCTCTAATCACGCATGGCTGTATGAAATCGAGTTTCGTTCGAAGAATGAAGGTTCTTCTGGAATTTTTTTATAGGTACTTTTGTAATTTGATTTAATTTGACGTTATGCTTCATGAACAACAACACATTATTATTATAGACTGAATTATTTAATACCATGCATTTTGGTTTAAAATTTTCAATTATGAACTTTTGGAATCCAGTATGGAAAAAAAAAATTAACCCCCCCCCCCCTCAAATTTGTTGCTTTCCGTTTAAAGGTGTAAAATCCGAAAATGCAATAAAAAAATTGCTGTCCGTCCGCCGTCCGCTGTACTTAGCACTTTTCTTAATTACCATGAACCAAAATTAATGTAATTGGGAATTGGCCCGAGATAATCATTGCTAGGGATCACCTGATTATCATCACGGATGGCTGTATGAAGTCGAGTTGGTTGTTCTGTGATATTATTTCATTTGAAAAATGATTTGGTTTGTTGATTTTGTTGATAGGTACTTTTGTACCTTGAACAAACTTTGAAGTAGTATTGGGTAAATTATTACAGAACGGTAAATTATTAAACAACGGCAAATGATTACATAACAGTTTATTATACTATACACGCAGAAGGGGCATCTATAAAGGTAAATTATTACACATCGGTTTATTATTTGCCTTATGCTTCATGAATAACTATAAATAATTAATGATTGAATTATTGATTCCCGCGCATTTGTATGAAACTTTATTTTCCGGGCCGGCTCCAGCGCTCCATGGGCTCCATGGGCGGCTTTCCTGGGTGGAGCTCGAGGGTACTGACCGCACGCTGATCTACGCAGAACGGGCATCTATACAGGTAAATAATAAACCGTTGTGTAACAATTTGCAGCGTTTTTATGAAACTGTGACTCCCGAGCTGGCTCCAGTACTCGATTTAGGGCTTTCTTGGGGGGAGCACGAGGTTACTGACCACAGTTTTAACTTGAACAAACCTTATGCCTCATTAATAACTACAAATAATCAATCATAGATTTCTTGATTCCCCCGCACATTTTTATGAAATGTGATTGTCCGGCTGGCTCCAGTACTCGATTTAGGGCTCTCGTAAGGGAAACAAGAGGGAGGGTAGTAGGGTAGAAAGGGCATATATTGAAGTAAATAATAAACCGCTGTGTAATAATTTGCAGCGTTTTACAAAGGAGGAACAAGAAAAACGTCGGGAATATTATATGATCGCTCCTAGCTGCTCGAATTCTCCTGACATGTACATGAATAAACATTATTGTTGTCACTTTTTGTGATTTTCCCGTCTTTGAGAACCTAACATCATGTACCTCTTGTTTTACGGGAATTTCGGGACAAAACATATCCTGAAACTTCACTATTGAATAAATAGATGACTTGAAAGTAGAAACAAATTTGATTGGTAAATGTGGTTGGTAGTCTCCTCATGTTTCCACGGGAATGAATAAGGTAATTAATTTGAAAAAAAAACTTAAGTATTTCATGTAAGTTAGCTAGGTGCTGCCTTCGACACTTTTGGAAACGACACTTGAACCACGATGGAATGCCTCACCAATTCTAGGTCCGAATGCGGACTCTCGTAAAAGAAAAGACAATAGCAGTCGGCTGCTGTTTACTTGGGCGAAGTGTATAATGTAAGCACAGAGTGGCGCCGAAGGTTCAGAACAATACTGGCGCCTCGGATCCTCAGATCTGTCGAATCACAGTCAGGTACCTAGTGTTTTCGCTCGCAGGCAGAGATGTCAGAATCCCTTTTGGTTTGCGTTTTCGATACAGAACAATCCATTGTTACCATCAACGAAATGGTTCTTCAACTTTGTCCTGGCGTCTGGTCGATATGGTGATTCATGTTTAGTGCCCAATTTCGAGGGATGAGCTGGTATAATTCATTGGTTTGCCAACACCTTTGCTTTACAACTTGTTTCTAAACTCAGAGTCATCAGTATGCCATAGTGGTGGTACCTCAGAATCAATATATTGTCTGGTTCGCTGAGTTCTCACCATTTTTTGGAGACGAAGTGGCACCATTACCCTCAATCATTCTGTAAATACCTACGTGAAACTAGAACTTTATCTTGAACACAATCTCATTTGATAATAATGACGAACTCAAACTTTTAAGGAGGATGGCATAGGAGAGAAAGCTGTGGGGGACAACCTCCAATGCTGATGTGGTTAAATTGGATTGATGAAACGCGGAATAGTTAAATTAATAATGGACAAGGTAGGTACCTAATGTCGAAATATTGAGGAGAAGCGTAATTTTCAGCAACCACCTATCAACGAATTTCGTTCTAGACGTGAAATAGCATAAATCGGTAAAGAAACATGAAATTAGTAATTCTAATTAAACTAAAAACATGCAAGACTAAAATTGTATCATTACACATTTCTTTTGAAACTACACGCATGCTCTCGATGATGACATTTGGTTTGAATTCAATTTCTCTATAACTATAACTTATAGGTATAAATATATGAGAGCTATGTAGGTATGTACATGATCTCCAGCTAACCCGACCATAATTCATTATGAATTATTCATTTGAATCATTAATGGTATAAAAACTATCGAACACTATAAAACATTTCTCGTCTCGGTGTTAATAGAAAGGGGCAAGTTTTATAACTGAATTTATTCCCAGGTTGACATCTTATAATAAGCACCAAACCCCCAGGACCGTACAACTTTCTCAAGGCCGAAAGAATGGAACAGTAAAAGAGTAACACGGCCATTTCAGGTGCTCTACCTTCCAGCTAATAAATTCTTAACAGAAAGTTTTTTTTCCCCGCATGGATAAAAACCAAGAAGCTGTTGGTTATGCTACTGGATTCCCGCGTCGAATGTTATTTACAGCTCTCATACGACTTGCGATATTTCACTTATTTATTGCTCCGACGGACGCATATCTGGGCGCAATTCGTCGTGATTTAAAGTGATACAGAAATTAACTCTATTTAATTACCAGGCCCATCATTTGTTGTACGCAGGTGCACACGGAGCAACTGGATATTTTATGAGGCTTGAAAATTAAATTGGAAACGGTGCGAAAATAATTCACGGCTACTGGAAGTCGCGAGTCCTTTGATTCTTCTGATCATTAGCCATGGATGAAGTCATAAGTTATGAAAAGGTTCGAAGAAAATGGATTTGTCGCATGATAGTAAATTAAACCGTTTAGGATGAACCCACTAGTAACCCGGTACAAATAATATAATCCCATCATTCATTAAAGTCAATCTCCCTATTTAATTGATTTTAAAGAAATATAAGGTACATTAAGTTTTCACAACATTTCATTAACTCCGTAACACTAATGAAGGTCTATCTGTTTTTATTCTTTATCAACTTAGGTATCTTATTATCAAGTTTTTTTCTTGTTGGAATATACTGTGCACTAAGGAATATACTGGAATACACTGTCACTAAGTATATGAAACAGTTTGTTTACTTGAGCACCAAATTCCCAACCTCCTAGGAGGACAGCCGATAACGCCGGCAGGGCCTATTCTACTATAATTCCTATTCCTATTCTCTATAATTTTAGTATGTCAACACCTTAATTCAAATCAACAAAGTGACAGTAATATCATACTCAGGTGAATGCGCTAATTACGTGACGCAAAATTCCACATTATACCTATAACAACACCTATAACCTGTAAAACACGAGTTTATAGGTATACAAAGAACGTAGAACGCAAGCTTTTCGGGTTGTACATACCTTGAGACGTAAACCAGCGAATTCTAAGACGGTTAAATATTTTCTCTCATCATTGTAATGGTGTTACGTATTATTTATTTATTTATTCGGAGTAACACAGGCACTGCCTAGTAATAGAAATAGAATCTGTGGTAAATATAGAAATTATACTTAATTTCAGTTGGGATAGTTTTTACTGAGGATTTCTGGAGAAATTTATTACGATTTCTAGAGAATCTATGGGTTATTAACATACTATGTAGGTACCTATTCCAGCTGAAGGAGGGAGCATTTTATTTACTTCAGTTTATGCTGCCTACATCTAGACACCTTTTTTGAAGGATATATTGATCTCAGGTTGGCTGAAAAGTCAACTTTAACCAGTCTCTAAAAGGGTGAAGGCAGGACCGTGTTTCGGTCATCAAAGCCGAAAGAGGACCTCCTACCCACCCCTGGCACACACCCCACCACATCATCTACATAATTACTTGCCACACACCCACAAAACCCCCCATCGAAATGTCATTCCGACCTCACGAACCTCATTTAGCCCAAGATTTATATGGGAAACAATGAGACCGCACAAACACCCCCCATTCGGAACCACTTTAGGTCCAGGCTCCAACCCTTAAAAACCCTTTACGGGCGACGAGGGTGACTGGTAGGATTTCTAAGTATATTTTTATACCCTCACACCGACGCACACTCAACCCCGAAATGTCTATTTACCATCACAATAAACCGTTTCACGTCCCTTGATCGGCCCATCTCATTACCACACCTGCGCAGGTTAGCTGACTGATATAAAATATTTGGACGGATGTAACCAAGGGACCTCAAAGATCTCAAAGGTGGGCGTTTCTATATAATTTATAAAATAAGCCTCACCAAGACCGTCCAGTTGGGATCTTCTATCCCGACCGCAATAAACCAAAAACCGCCCAATAAATTGTTCGACATGTTGTACTTATTGTATATTATTATTTGTAGGATTCAGACATGGATTAAACGATAATTATTGTGAACGTTTCTCTGATCGTAAATCGAGATAATTACTTACTGAGATGTAGGTGGACTTGGATGTCTATGTGCAGTAGAGACCTAGTGTTATTAATAAATTATCAATTTTGCTTCCTCACTACCGGAAGGAAGGGAAGCCTTGGATTCGTGATTGAGTAAAAAAATGTATGTCCTCCAAAATGATAATTTCCACTACCATTTTGCGTTTCAGACATCAAGTAACATTTTTGGTTTCGTGTCTGTCTGTCTGTGGTCAATTCCTTGTAACGCCCATAACTACCCGAAATAATGGTCGAACTGGGCTGAAATTTGGTGGTGAGGTGTTGGATGGTCTCAAATGCATTCCATCAAAATTGACATTCTACCAACTGATTATATACGTCCATGTTTCAATAAGTGAGGAAGCCATACTTAGTGCCCACCCAACTTGGCAGACGTTTTGGTTTATTATTCTGTGAATAATACACCTATGTAATCGCTCAGCAAAAAATTTTTGTAACCCCCCCTCAAACTTTTTTCTTTTCCGTTTCAAGGTGCGTAGATTCCAAAAATGCAATGTCCGTCCGCCGTCCGCCGTCCGCCGTATCACGTGTACAGGCTTCATTTTCGGTCTAAAAAAGTCGTTCTTTCGCACACATGCTCCATTTGGGCCCTAGTTGTGTCCCGAAACTTTTCAGCCCGATCGGAATACACCCAGGGGTGTTATGAGTGAAAATGTGTGTAAAAATAGGTACTTTTGCGTTTTAGCAACATGTTGGTAACATGAGCTTTTGAAGTATCGGTTTCCATGTTTTTTTGGACGAGAAGACCAAATATGAAGTCGATTCTGACCAAGGAGTGGAAAATTGAGGTTGTACCAGATGTTCAGCTCCCAAAATCGATTTTCTATGAGTCAAAAACCTGCGAAATCGTCTGAAATCACCATCAATTTGTAGAATAACGTTAGGAGAAGTGTCAAAACGTGGATCAAGACAATTAAATGGCACTACCAATGATCAACGATAGTAAAAAAAATAAAATTAAAAAAAAGGAGCGTACCACCATTGATGGAAACCATCAGAAATAGCTATTTCAATTATTTTACATGAAAGCAACAATAAATGAACAGCCAGCATTTCTGTAGGTATGTCCATAGAATAATAAACCCATGTGACAAGGACTTTGCAGCGTTTTGGTTTATTATTCTGTGAATAATACACCTATGTATTCGGTCAGCAAAAAATTTTTACAACACCCCCTCAAAATTTTTTCTTTTCCGTTTCAAGGTGCCTAGATTCAAAAATTGCAATGTCCGTCCGCCGTCCGCCGTCCGCCGTCCGCCGTACGCCGTACGCCGTCCGCCGTATCACGTGTACCGGCTTCATTTTCGGTCTAAAAAAGTCGTCTTTCGCACACATGCTCCATTTGGGCCCTAGTTGTGTCCCGAAACTTTTCAGCCCGATTGGAATATACCCAGGGGTGTTATGAGTGAAAATGTGTGTAAAAATAGGTACTTTTTGCGTTTTAGCAACATGTTTGTAACATGAGCTTTTGAGGTATCTTTTTCCATGTTTTTGGGGACGAGAAGACCGAATATGAAGTCGATTTTGACCAAAGACGCGGAAATTGAGGTTTTAACAAAGGTTCAGCTCCCAAAATTGGTTTTTTATGAGTCAAAAACCTGGAAAACTGTCTGAAATCACCATCAATGTGTATAATAACATTGGAAAAAGTGTGAGCAGGTGAATCAAGACCATTAAATGGCACTACCAATGATCAAAGATGATCTGAAAAAAATAAAAAAGCGTACCTATTTCATGTTTTGGGGGCCAAAATTGGTGGAAATCATCAGAAATAGCTATTTCAATCATTCCACATGAAAGAAACAATAAATTTAACAGCCAAAAAGAATCTCTAGAACTCCAATAGAATAATAAACCCATGTGACAAGGACAGCAGCGTTTTTTCATAATAATGTTTTCGCAACCAATTTTTTTTTTTTGTAAGCTCCTCAGAGCGACGCTTTTTCTCTCACCAAACTTTTCCCTCGCTAAGCCCCAAAAAGACGTATGACGCGAAGGTTGGGCCAAATCGGCTGCCGGGAGTTGTCACCCGCGTTATCCGGTAAGAGCCTCATGTCCGAACGAATCATTATGCGCTGCTACCTCCATCACATCACATGATCTTGTAACTCGTACAGCAGAATGCACTCTCACGTCCTGGCTTCCTCATAACACATCAAGGTTCTTGCTCTCCTTCTACTAAAAAATAAAACGTTCATGTATAAACTTACTCAATCTTCATTTCTACTCAATACTCCATCCTTGCTACTCAGTAGGTGGTTTAAAAATGAATTAATGAACGAAAAACATGTATTATTTAATTTTTTTAAACTGACATGATTGAATGAACTATTCATTATGAAAACGAGCTTGGCCGAAAGTGCGTAGTAACTGAAGTTATCAAAAAGTAAGTTGAATGGATTCATTAGGAATGGAAACCAGTTCAGATCAAGTGCATTCGTACACGGCGTCCGAAAATATTCTATGAGATTATTATATACAGTTCTCTTGGCAAGTTATTAAAGTGGCCAATTCTCACATAGTAGGTAAAAAATGAGGAAGTGGACACATTTTGGTCAGGAACACCCTCTGTGGGACCTTTGAATATTACTTGGTCACCAAAAATTTTCTTGATGTTTTCACCTACAACGGCTGGACCGATTTCATCACTGATATGTTAGCACCAAAACTTAAATGCCACTGTTTTCATTCACCGTTTCATCCGGTTTTCTTTTCATGCTCGCAAAACTAAGCGATGGCAGCTCGCTTTGATGATTTTAACAAAACTTAAGTTTGTTTGATGTAGACAAATCTGAAATTGATCAGGACGAGCTTTATGACTGCAATAGGATTAGGTCATCAAGACGAAACACACTACTCACCTGTGTAAACTGCATCCTTCAACAAGAGGAACAACTGGTTTTTTAAATCCCACTGAGTTCTGAAGCAGTTCTAATTAATGTTTCCCATCCAATTCTGTTGTCCAAAGTTTTCTGCTGTCTAAAGTTTTTATTTTTGTCCGTCTGCGACGCAAAAATTGTTAAACTCATTAAAATCGTACGTTCGAAGGACTGACGGTGGTTTGTACTGGACGGGTTAGCCGTAGTTATTCCACCGGAAGATGCTCGCTACAATATGAGCACGCTGTGGGGGTCCCCCTCCGGCCCTATGCTAATTTTTAATTGACAACCCCTTGGGCTTGAACGTCACGTCCTGATGTCTTTATTCCTCTCAGACAAGACGCATAAAACTTTACAGCCCCAAGTCCCTGCTAGGACTTAACCTATCTTTGTTTTGTCGAACCTATCCGAGGCCCCGAAACCCATTCAGAGACCCGCAAGTGGATTTTCTCTCTTTACGAGTCAGTTTTGAACTGAGAAGAAATTATGTAATGGCTCGTGCATTCTGATAATCCGCAAGAGTGGTTTTGCGAGTTTTACCAGTAAATAAGAGCGAAGAAAAATGGGGGTTTCGAGTTATTTGAAGATCCTTCCTCGAATTACCGAAGGCGACGTTGAAAGGATTTTGTCATTAAGGGGATAAAGATGCAACAGGTGTAAATGTCAACTCCATTCCGTCAACGTACGAGGACAGAAATTGAGATTTCCCTGAGTTGAATACAAGGGAATACTTGTCTCGTATGTTTTAAGATTATTTCAAGAAATTCCCACGTGCAATAAACAATACAGAAAGATCTCATCAGCGGCGAATCTCGCTATGTTCTTCGGAGGAAGAGCTCAATTTATGAACATAATATTTTAGTATAGGTAGTAATCATCTTAGGAACTATAAGCCAATAAGTACTTTCTTGTAATCCTATATTCCTTCGGACAGACAGCCCACTTAACTTTCTGTCCAATAACAATCACTGATGTAAATATGAGTGGGATATTTGCTAGATGACCCATACTATTTCTCCTAGCTGGCACTTGCAGAAAGGAAAATCCTTCTCAGATGGTCATGGTTAACGTTGCGTATCATTGTAAACGAAAGGAAGGCACGTTCCTTGTGTTTTGAGTCGATGGTAAAAATATCCTTCTAGTATAAACAAGCTCATGGAAATAACTGCAACATACATCGGTGTTATACATGCAAGTCCTTAAAACTAGAGGTTATATCTGATTTTAATACGAATCCATAGTAATTTAGTTGACATTTTACCTACTGGCAGAGCTGACAGTGTACGCGGATTTGTCATTTCAACACAAAGTAGCAAAAACGTTTACAAATTATCTGCATTATCTCGTGGATGTTTGTGGACCGACTTACCATGTAAATTCTCGCTACACCTTCTGGCTCGTTGTGAAGGATTTATTTTCTAATACAACCGAGTACACGACAATTTATATGCCGTACGGAGGTTACTTAAGTTTTTTCTTCATTCCTAAAAGAAGGAACCGGATTTATTCACCCAATTTCCCCCCTTACCAGTTACTGCCATGTTTCGAAGCATCAAGTCCCGCAGAAAACAAATAAATAAAGTTTAGCCGGCATCAGTTCCATTGTGATATGTAAATGTCATTCGGAAATTGGAGACTCTCGAGATAGAAATGTCCTGAATTGGAATGTTCTTCCAAGGACACGAGTCGAACAAGAGGGAAGGAGTTTATGGCTATGAATCCTACGAAAAAGGTCCAGTCAGCTGTCCAGGGATACAACGGCACCGAATTCCTACTCAGTTTGAATCCTTATCTTTAATCTAGTTGGAGAGACCATTCCAATAACTTAGCGGTCTCCGCCCAGGTCATAAGAAAAACGAACTCATACATTTACCGAAGGATCCACAGTCTTACACCCTCAAAGGTGGTGGATGACAAGTTGTGAAATATCCCTCCATGACTCTGTACTCCGGACCTTGTTCCTAATATGAATTTATCGGCCATAAAAATATCCAGAGCTGGTTTGAAGACGCTACGAGCAACAGTTTTTGTCAAATACACCGCCATTGTCTACGACGATAACACTATACAACGACTTTCCGTGATTTAACGTTTGACGTGAAGGGCCGGGGTGTTGACGTTAATGTTACACTAACTTTGGACCCCTGCAGTGAGAAGTTATTGCATATATTACTATGTTAATACCCATTAGATCCCATGTTGCTCAACCGACCGTTTGAAACTAGAAAATGGGCCTTAATGAACAATCAACACGCCAGCGTTGCCTGTTGTTTTATAACAATGAGGTGTTGAAACTATATATTTATAATCCTCAGTACCGTATACATATCAGATTGATGTTTCCGTTCAGGTGTTGGTGCTAGGGCAGGAGGGCACTTGCCAGCTACATGTTCACCTTCGTTTTGCGTGGAGCCATAGTTTATCTAGGTAACTTATTTAGTTATTTTTTCGCACGATGGTTTGAGTTATTTAGGTATACCTACTTAAGGTCGTTTTCCCCCTCCATATCAAAATCGAAGTAGGTACGTGAATACTGATAATAATTTTGAGTGGTGCCTAATACATCACAGTCTACCACGGCCAATAGCAGTCCCATACTGTATTTCATTGAGCTCAATTTGTGATATTACCTTTGTAGAACTCCATAAATATTTAATCCACTGCAGTAACTTCAGTTCTACAATAAATTATTAGTTACGAGTATTTGCTCTCAAAATTGCCTGAAGATGGAAGAGAAAGGTTCAAATCGACGAATCAGGAGAATATTACAAAAATAATCGTAGATCTGAAGTTATGCTTTCTTTCATCCTAAAAAACTACACGCTATTGTCCTTTCAAAATAGGTGTCGATGAGGATGAGCGCATTCGAAATTGTCCCTCCATTGTGCGTTGCATGTAGCTGGCAGGCACCTACTGAAATCATTCGCCACCTAAACAGAACAGTTGAACATTTACATCCTATGTCAATAGCTACAACGGATTATGGCCTTAAGAAGTACTTGAGAAACTTGAATATCTCACCGATGTCTAATCTACTTGGAGATCCTAGTGCTGGGTAAGTGACACCACCACCTATCACAGTTATAGCATAGCTGGCAGAGTTGGTTTTGACACATACTACACGGTCGAGGACCATAACTTAGGTTAGTGTTGGCTTTGCTGGAGTCGACGCTGCCTTGGGACCACGAAGGTTATAGCGAGTGACTCGGTCCATATCCCTAGCTAATGTTGGGCGAATGCGTTTACGGCCTGTGTCCCCAACAACTCGGAGGTGGGTTTGATGATCTTTTATGGGTCTACTTAAAGCGCGAAAAAAAGCTCTGGAAGTTGTAAGCCGTCTTTGTGTGACGAAGTGGGGGTTCTCTCTTCTAAGGATTGTAAATTGCCTGCGATAAGTTAGGCGGGACTGAGTAAAGTGCAATCGGCTGTAAGCATAAGATCGGGAAACCGAGTAATGTCATAGCGCACCCCACACTTGAAGGCAAGTACCGCGCCTCGGAAGATATTAATGCCCCTGGGCGATTCAAGCCCTCCACTCGGACCTCTTTCTTCATACGGAAGTCCGACAGATTTATGAGGGCGACGCCTACTGCAAAAAATGATTTGCCATTTGTCGGAAAATAATTAAAAAGATGCGAAGCATTCTCGTTTCCTACATAAGGCAAATGGGGACTATTAACCATGAACCGAGATGAATGATGGCATTGCGGATCGATACTCTGAGAAATGGGCGATACTCAAGCTAAACGCTTCATAGCTCCACATTCGGATCGTAAAAAGTGGGAAAAGGAAACTTGCAAGCAATGAAGTCTATTCATCAAGTTCAATGCAAGGATCCATAATCTTAGTAGAAATAGGTTAAACATTCAAGGCGATTTCAATATGAGTGGATTAAAGGCTTCATCAGGGAGTTTTGGTCAGACTGATACAAAATTTGAGAAGATCATACAAAGCATTTTGAGAATAACCTCGGTGATTCTATTTTACAAATCATTTGAATTTATCCACCCGTAACTTCAAATAATGACACAGTTATGTGGGTTTCTTGGTTTTCGTCCCTGGGGACACTGGAAACACTCATAGTGAACCACCCGTATTCTGGGTGCAAATGTAATTAGACCATATATATTCCCATGACATCATAGCTCCTCTATTGCGCCGAAAAATGTGGAAAATATTTACTCGCTCATGCTCGTCATTTGACTATTATATTAATTCAGTAGGTGATAATTGGGGAAAAGCTTTTAAGGTGCTTTATCCGCCTGTATTTCTGTTCCCGATTCCAGCCTTCGCAAACATGTAAAAAGGAATGGCCTTTCAAACGAGTACGACCAGATAATAGAAGTTAGTGCTGTACAATGATTTCATGACTCTGAACTGCATGTCTTTACAGCCCATTTCGAATATAATATCTTCCTTACTTCATAGTTTCAGAATTTCGTCTCCTTCATTTGAATTACACTAGGCATTGTTATATAGTTTCATATACGCACTCTATTTTGTTAAAACCAATGTGCCTCACTACATAACCCACGAAAATAAACTAAACTAGAATCCCCATAAACCCTATGAAAAGCTATTTAAGAACGTTAAACACGTATTTTTGAGTGACAATAATTAAGGGAAGAACAGCATACCCTTCATCCTAGCCATTTCAAATAAGAAACGATGCTAATCTGATTTAAAGGCATGCAGCTATTAAAAACCAGTTTCCAGTAATAAATTCAATTCGAAACGCATTTATTTGGAGACTAGAAGCAACTTGTGAATTACGTTTTTCCAGTCGATCCACCTGAAAAAGTATAATGAGGTGAATGTTAAAGAGTGACATAGCATATTCAATGGAGACCCTGGAAAAAGGTGGATCCCCCTCCTGAAGAAGTGAACGCATTTAATTAATTGATAATTCGGTGCAAGACGTGGGTAGAGTCAACGAGAGAATAGGGATCAAGGATGCTAAACACTACAAATAGTTATACCCGAGCACAGGGCATTCTTACTTTTATTTTGTGTACGCACATAATACGGTTGGGCTAAATGGTTGATCGTTATCGAATACGACCAGTTGCCGGGTTCAGCGTTGTATTTTAATTTTGCATGAGTCATTGCATGAATAAATGGATCCCTATTTTGCTAACAGCAGACAGGATATTGTTACATATGCATTTGAAGAAAAAGAAACCTTGCGTTGTTCATGATACAAGTATTCTACATAGTAGTATTCCCCCTCAAAATTTGATGGTTTACGTTTCAAGGTATTTTTCTTATTTTCTTCCAAGTTCGGCTTTCCAGATAGGTGTTTATTAAACCTGTTTCATTGAACTCGTGCAAGTTTAC
The DNA here is from genome assembly GCA_954871275.1 of Leptopterna dolabrata. Classification (NCBI taxonomy): domain Eukaryota; kingdom Metazoa; phylum Arthropoda; class Insecta; order Hemiptera; family Miridae; genus Leptopterna; species Leptopterna dolabrata. The sequence continues at coordinate 31,702,676 of OX940981.1, read as the reverse complement.
CCGAGCTGTTACAAGGAAGACACGTATCATAACCTAATGTCATTTTCATTATTCGACCGTAACGTTTTGCTGGGTTGTTAACCAACAACCCCGACGGTAGTCGCATTAATGCGAAAACTCCGTCATAAATCAAATGATAAGGAGATGTAGGGGATTTCTGAGTATCCCTCAGGTTTTAGAGGAGCTCTTAAACCCCAGCAACCCGACGGGCTCCTGCAGTGAGTTTAATCTCAGCAACGAAACACAGTTGAATCCTGTAAAAATTAAACGTGGTACAATCGTACAGGATTATAACACCTTCTCTCCAATCAAATCAGCGTTAACATCCTTAATTTATTATAATGCAGTGCAAAAAAATCACTCAAACAAAATCAGGACATTAAACGCGAAAACATTAATTCACGGATCGAGATTTTTACTGTGTTTGAATGGACAATAAAATATCTGGCGTTTTTATAACCCAGTGTCAGTTGAGAGAGTCGTAAATTTAGTACCGTGTCAGTAGCAGTTTTGAAATTGTCTTTACGGTTTGAGAGCTGTTATCATCTTCTTTTTCGATGGCTGCACAAAATCAGCGTCCTGGAAAATTACAACATGTGTTTAGGTGAGGGTGCTTCAAATAAAAGTGGTGTAAATTTATTTTTCTGTTTTATTTTTAGGTGAGAGTAACTATTTCAATCTACTGAACCCTCTCTATGGCTACTTTGCATGGGAGCTGCATGTTAGAGGAGAGGAGTGCGGCTACAAAATGTATGTATACATACATGTTCATAAATAAATATTCTTATAAATCATTTGTTTCATTGTCATTTTTGCTTCCTCACTACCGAAGGAATGAATATTTTAGGAGTAATGAGCAAAATCTGAATAAAAAAGTCCTTAAATTTCTGCACCCATCCCTTTGAAGCTCGCTGCAGAGGACGGTCCAAATACAGGATAGGTACTTCAGATAAAGCGATTAAAACAATTTCCAGCTTTCCTTCAATCTTTTCCACCTCCAGGTCTTATTTAACCGGCCGTTTGGTAGACCTTCGAAGCAAAATCAACCACACACTGACCCATAATAACTCCCCGTTGCATATTCATGCATTCCTCTAAAATATGTTCAGTATCATCATTGAGAAATTTTGTGGGTTAGTGCAAATTCTCCTTTTTTGCCAAATTCTGTTCAATAACAGAAGTTAACACTTATTGAACACCTAATGAGGAGTTCATGTCAGAAAGTCTAGGCAGAAAACGAGGGTGAAATCCGAATTTCTGAATTCCCTCTAGAAATGACGTAGTTAGCAGGTAAATCGCCGAGTAGTTCAACCCAAATCCCGCTTAGAGCACTAGTGCATCACTTTAAACTGTACAGAATGGCAGTGGACGTATGAACGGAACCACAAATTTATAAATAAATTTGTATAAATTATATTATATTGGTATAAATAAATAAGGGGGAAGCTTTGTATTCGTGCAACAATCGAAAAAAATTCATGTCCTCCAAAATGAAAATTTCTACTCGCATTCTTTTGGTAGTTTACGGATCAAAGGCTGCCATCTTGTTTAGAAAATAGCTGTGGGGTTAGTTGGCATAGGAAAGGGTGGGGTTAGTTGGCATAACTTTGAGGACTATGCCAACTAGCCCCATCCCTTATACTGAATGATTTTAAAATAATTAGTAGGCACGTAGTCGTAGAAATTGAAAGTAGGCACCAAGTTCTTTATTTTTGTAGCAGTTTTGCACAGGGCTTGTACCTACATGCGAGCAAAACAGACAGAAGAAATAATCAAAAATGCTGTTCAAGCACACCCTGTTGACAGAACCAGCCTACTCCTCCCTCTCCATGTGTCGCTCGTTTCAACATTGGAGACTACCTATGTGTTAGTGAAATACGACGGACGTAATTACCCAGGAAGGGTAGTTGGTTATGATGACAACCAATATCGCGTGTCAACTATGACGAAAGAAGGGAAAACTTGGAGGTGGCCAGAAGAGGAAGACATCATTTTTTGGTACCACAATACGAAAATTATTAGACAACTGCAGCCACCTGTGCAAGTTTCCCCAATCCCGAATTTTATTGTTGATAATGCAACCATGAAAATGTACATTACAATTCGTTTTTTTCAATCGAGTAATTACGTTATGCCAAATCACCCCAGCCTATGTCAACAAGCCCCAGGGGGTATGCCAACTCACCCCAGGGGTGGGGATAGCTGGCACATTTGGAAGCCTTCAGGAGATTGGCTGAACGGCTTCCTTAGCATTGGTTTTAATTAATGAGTTACAGGGGATCTTGTAGCCAAGCTGTTGTGTTAACACCAGCATTAATCAGAATCTTTCCAAGTATCGAAGAAAAAATTAGAAAAATCAAAAACCAAAAACGCCCCGGTCCCACTACTGTAACTTTCGTCTGCGCATGAGCCAACGTGAAATCCATCTATTGCCCACAATTACCCTAGAAATCGTCGTGAAGCGATGAGGGTGGGGGTACATATATTCCCATATTAAAGTCATTGATAAAGTATAGTAACTTTCGTCGCGCATGCGCTAACGTCCCCATAACTACTCTAGCAATTGTCGTAATGCGCTGTGATTTGAGGGGTAGGTGGGGGGTTTGATGCCGGATCTTGTTGTCACCGACAAAACTCCGGAACTACTTGACCAGTTTTAGTGACATTTCCAGGGGTTATGCGTGTTGGCCCTTAGACGGCCCCCCATGAATTTCAATGTTGTCGAACCAATGGTAGCTCTACAATAGAGATAATCAAAAATCGATATGTTACCAGTAGTTCTACCAACTGATTCTATACGTATATGTTTCAATAAGTGAAGAAGCTATACTGCCCACCCAACTTGGCAGTTGTTTTTATTTGTCAACGTAGAGATGGTTTTGGTATAGACTCTCGAAGTTACTACTTGCATTAAACGTTAGTCAACATTTGATGCTTATTTAAATAAGAACATTTGAAATATGAAATAAATTCTGAAGAACTTGTAATTACATCAAACATAGTTTTGAGAAAAAATAAGTTTCGAAAATCAGCTTCACTTGGTTCAATGACCTTGTCAAATATGCATGATGCAAAATTAAAGTACAAGAGGTAAATACATGGGTTACTCAACAAGGTTTTAACACGAAGGAACACGTCTACGAAACGGTTTTATCGTATTGCTGTTTCATAAAGAAGACCAATTATTATAAACAACAGAGATTTGATATGAGAACATCATCCTTTATAATTCAGACAACCAATGGCACGACTCAACCTTACAACGACTTACATAAAGTTAGACGTCAAATAAAACGAGATTTTTATTCAGAATCACGAAAGAAACGATTTAAAATAAAGTTATCATTGAGTAAAAAAATAAGACAACTCACAAACCTATTTTTCAAATCAGTGAGCCTACTCGGAAGTGTTCAGAAAGTATAAAGGCATTGTATTCTGATTATTAATAACTTGAAGGGCATTGTGTTGCTAACGCCCTCATGAATCTGGTGAAAAATCACCCTCGGGACGGAAACTAGCCAACGCAACTTGTAATGGAATTATGGCCCAAGATCGGCTGACATTAGAATCCATTTACTTAAAATTACCACCTATCTAAATTAAATGGCTGTTAAACTTTTCACGGTTCCTTCATTTCCCTTCCAAATCCACGTATTCACTCGGATATCGTTCACACTCCCACACTCGTTACTGTTGCTCCACACCCTTCTACTCTTACCTTTTCCTACTTGAGCGTTACCATATTTTCAAACTGGAAAGACCAAGGAAAAAAATTTGAATGGAGAATGGAAAGAATACGCCGGTGAATATCAAATGAGCCGACGGCCATGTCAGAAATTTAATACAATTATAGGGCGAATGAAGTATGTTGAGGGAAATCGCCGGACATGTTTTCGAGTCATTTGCATGCTAACTACGTCACGTTTGAAACAAACGGCTTTAATTAGACAAGCGTTTAAATTAAAATAGCTGAATGAGGCCTTTTGAACAAACCCCTTGACTTTATGCAGGGGGCTAATGAAGTTGTTGGACACACATTTACTGATAATGAAGCAAATAAATTTTTTGTTGTTGGTTTCCTTGACCGTGACGGAAATGAGTTGGCTATTATTTTGATATCTAAACTGCTGTAGAAGCGAGCAACGCGACCATCATTACCATTTAAACAGTTGCGAAGAAACTAACACAGTGAAACCTGCCCCTTATCGTGGGCATTTTTAGCTTATTATTTCCAGTAATGAACCTTTGGAATCGAGCATGAAGACCAGCTTTAAAAATTTCTGAAGGAGGATTAATGAAACCCTCCCTGGTAAACAACTTACTATCGTCAAATTCCAACACGCATTAGATGTGAAAAGTACTAATTTTCTCAGTACATACTTGCTTACATAATTGCTTTAGAGTCCTGGGGAGCCATCGCGGAGGTCCATCGCCCCTAGCAGGAAGTGGATAAAGCATTCTGAAGCATCTTTTGCTTGAATCCTGACTTCGCAGACGATTTATCGAATAGCCGCATTCAAATAATGAATCTAGAGAAACCAATAAATTGATGAAATTCTGAATGACCAATATAACTTGGACCTTAGACCGTGGCGTGAAGTTCTTTCCAGAGTGTATATTGCATTTACACGTCAAATTGGAGGTTTTACACATCAATTTGGAGGTTGTACACATCAAATTGGAGGTTTTTCATTTCAAATTGGAGATTTTCGTTTCAAAATGGAGGTTTTACACATCAGTTTGGAGGATGACGGAAATGTAGTAAATACATGATTTAATTCTGGAAAAGCGGTAAACAAATTAACATGTGAAACTAATAATAATCACCTTCGAAGAACTCATGCGAGATCCAGGAAGAATACACATGCTGTTTCCACAGTACCAACGGTAAGAGGAAGAAATTTTTCCCTCGTCCTAGCATTAAACACTCGAGATATTATAAGATAATTATCTCAAGGCACTTGTAATGCAGAAATATTTAAGGAATTTATATGTGCAGTTCATGAAAAACTGGCTAACCCGACTATCACGTACTTGATAACGCAGCGATTCATCGAGCTGGACAGGTAAAAAGTAAGATGCAAGAATTGGATTCAATGTAAAATATCTTCCTCCATATTCACCCCCTTGAATCCAGTCGAGCGCTCTTTCTCAAAAATCAAGTTGTGCTCAAGAAATATTCTCAGTGAGCCCCGAACAGACCACGACTTGTGTGACGTGATATCCCGAAGCGTTGCAACGGTCACCACTTCGGACTGTACGAATTACGTGATGAGAATGATGGTAGACCTGACAGCCGCTGCTACAGGGCAAGACTTACGTTATATAAAAATAAAAAAAAAGGTTTGTTCATTCTTTTTTGTTCATTATGTTCATTCATGTTTGCTGATTACCTATGCTTTTCGTTATGAGTTCGTTGTGACTTTCGAATCGTCTTATTCCTATTCATATTTACAAGTTCCTTTACCATATAATTAGTTTCACATGTTAATTTGTTTACTGCTTTTCCAGAATTAAATCACGTATTTACTAAATTTCCGTCATCCTCCAAATTGATGTGTAAAACCTCCAACTTGAAACGAAAAACCTCCAATTTGAAATAAAAACCTCCAATTCAGCTCCTTCAGCTTTAAGCAAAATTTATTGAAAAAAATTAAACAGAGATCCTCCATTCAAATATTTACTAAGCCAACAACATAAATTGTCAAGTTTTCATTACAAATCTACTGTGTCCGTATAACTACATTTCAATGTTGATATCACTCACATATTTCGCTAAATGTTTTTTACATGTTTTTAGATTGGTCAGTACTGTTCATACTTGTAGGAAATTGTTGTAGGACATTCTTATAGGAAATTCTAATCCTTCACAAAATCAGAATCGCTTGTGCCGCATAGTCATGATGATGGATGATATAATACATGCATAGGAAGGAAAACATGTTTTTAAATAAACTAGGGAACAGATAAGCGCATATCCCTTTCCTAAATTCGCACCCGCTGTCGTACCTATCGCACCCCATCAAACTCCATTACGAACCCATGAGTTTACGTCTATTGACTGCGGCATCAAACGGCCTAAGCAAATAGTGATTTGTTCCACAACGATTTAATGGACTTTCAACTTGGACGAAAGGCATTAACGTAACAACAAAATAACCTGAACAGCCCCTTCTTAGTGTCTCGTATTTCCAAGAACATATTCGTTAAATGAAAGGTTGAAATCAGTATTAAATGAAATGAACATATCTCCATTCTCCAGTTCAGCGATGCGCGATGTAATCTGCTATGGATATGGCCTATTACTTATGCAAATTCGAGCATTACTCAAGAGATTACCGAACGGAACATGACTGTTTGGAGGCAGTGTGCCATTGGCTGTTTGCATGTAGATGAGTGTGGTGGGGGTTTTACTCGTCGGGGATCTCTGCACGTTTCACGGTTGGGATGTTTCGTGGACTGACATTCCTCGCAAGGCCGCTCTTATTACATTTTGCCAAGACCTGTTTCATCCACGCTTTTGCCCCGCTTGCTAATGGAGCCGAAAAATCGCTACGATTTAAACGAGGAATATCCATCCACAAGTAAATGAGATGGAATTTCTATTGGTACCGCCCGAGACATTTGTAGGTATAGTTATTTTATAAAAACGCTGCAAATCCCTGCACAACGGTTTATTATTTTGTACAGAATACCCTCCTGTTACAGATCACAGCTCTCTGTATAGATAAACCTTCTATATAACATATGTACTATTCTACACCCTCCGTAGGTTAGCACCTAACACCGTACTCGTTACTAGGCACCTACCTAAGCCGTTGTGTAATAATTTACCTGTATAGGTTCCCGTTCTACGGAGATAGACTAATGAACCGTTGTGTAATAATTTACCCATCAATAATACTTCAACGGTTGTTCAAGTTGCAAAAGTACCTATCAACAAAATCCAACCCCTTCTTGGTAGATGAGCCGTTGTGTAATAATTTACCGTTGTGTAATAATTTACCGTTGTGTAATAATTATTTACAGTGGTGTAATAATTTACCGTTGTTTACTGATTTACCGTTGTGTAATAATTTGCCATTGTTTAATAATTTACGCATCAATAATACTTAACGTTTGTTCAAGTTTCACAAGTACCTACCAACAAAATCCAGTAGTCCATCACTTGTCAAATGAAATAATATCGCAGAACAAACAACTCGACTTCATACAGCCATCCTTGATTATAATCAGATGCTCCGTAGTTATGATATCCGGGCCGGAGTTATACCGTTTGATTCACGATCGTGTTGACAAAGCTTTTTGGTGCACACGAACGGCTGGACGTACAATGCTCCGGGTGGTCTCAAAAAATTGTTTAGCTCAGGACAGATTGAATAACGTAAAAAAAACCAATACCCTTCAATCGAAAGTTTTCGAGATACGGCGTTCTGAAAATTTCAACCCCTATTTTGAACCCCTTAGAGATGACTGACAGTAACGTCGAGCTTCGAGGACCCACTAGACCCCGAACGGAACCTATAACCCGAATTTCATCAATTTTCTTTCATGATAACTAAGAAAAGTGGCCCGTACGGCGTACGGCGGACAGACAGAAATATTTTTATTGCAGTTTTGGATTCTACATACCTTGAAACGTAAACCATCAAATTTTGAGGGGGGTAAGCATTTTTTTTTCTTGCTCGATTCCAATGGTTCATTATTGAAAATAATAAACCAAAATTCGTAGATTTGATGACGTCACTATCGGAAATTCGCTCTAACCCAAACAACAGATTTATAACCCCCAGACGTAATTCTACGAGGCACTCCAGAATGATCCAAACATCTCGCACCTACATTACCTACCACACCAACCTCTCAGCCAGTCAAGTAATTTTGAAGACACAAGCAGTTATAGCGAGTTTTACCCTTGCAGTAGCTGAAAGGCTTGGCAAGTCAACATAGAGTTCAGTTTTCAACTGTTGTTGAGATTCATTTCATTTAGGAATGCTTCTGCGGTTTATGCCCAAAGATTACTGAACAATAATGTCAAAAGAAGGGCCTTTAGCATAAATATGAATTCCATTTTAGTTTTCTGTTTGACGCTTTCTTTGAGGCTATTGAAATATAATTATTTACTTTACTTAGTTTTACGAGAAATATCGATAATCTTTAATTTTTCTGAATCCAGTCCACCCCGCCTCATAGACCCTCTGGCGATTGCCCCTATCCATTCGATCTTGCAACGGAGAGAGTTGGCAAGCGGCAAACAGTTGATCACGCGCAAACAAAAATCTCGGAAATCGTTTAGTAACCATTTCTTGGAGCGCGGTTTTCGAAACGGACTTTTCGAGAGCCAACCACTTGTGATTCTTCAAGACGCTCGAACACGCCTTCAGAAGTCGAAGGTTTCGATACAATCAATTAAGCCATTTAACAATAAGATAAAATGCAGGGCGCATAGCGGGCGCCCAAGGTTGCTCACGAATCGCGAAGAGGCGTAGGCAGGTTATCTTGCGATTGTGATCTGCCGTATCACAATGTCATCAGGGCCAGGGGTTATCGTTTCGCTTATCGAAAGCCCCTAGCGTTTGAATGGTGTTATAAATGAAGTTTGTATTTAGTTTAGCATGCCCAATTACATGTTTTTTGTATGCTTGCAGTATCACTGCTTTTTTGCATCGGGAGGGTGCACGGACTAGATGAAATCCACAGGCAAGGCTCCATACTACAATACAATACCCACTATTCTTATAATCATCAGTCATCGGCAGCGTCAGAATCACTTATGGTTATTATGATTATTGATGGGAAGAAATCTGAATGGTCCTATCTCATCGTGTGTAGCAGGGGGATGTGAGTGTGTCACATGCGTACCTACTCGTATCAGTTTAGTAGGAACACAACAAGTCGCTGCTGAAGAAATTGGTTAGTTCATCGACTCGAAGAAGTACTCGTAGTAGTCTAATCAAGAGCAAAACGTAATCGAATAAAATGTTGGCTGGACGACGAGATTATAGATTTATATTATATATTCTAATGCAAAATGAATCAGCCCATTTGCGTGCTTCTTTTTTTGTTCGGTGCAGAACACTCTCTAGTTGTGCCCTACGTCGCCGGAATTTCGAAATTTATTTCTAGAAGGAAGGAAGGGGTTAATGCTGAAAAACGTGAGTTTTTTGGCTACATCATATTTACATATGACTTTTACGAGATAATCACCCTTGCGTTGCAAATATATATCAAGTAAAGGAGGTTCAATTAGGACTTGCATTTGAAGCTGTAACATGGAAGGCGTTTGGAATGGTATGTACATTGTTTCGCCACCCCTCCATGACTAGTCTGGGTATAGTTCCCTCATTTCACTTGAACTGAGCAATCTATCAAGATTTTTAAATTAAATATATCAACGAGATTTCCGAGCAGTTGCAATATGTGGAGTTTCAGCAACGTCAGCAACTCCGAACTTGCCTGATATGCGAAGAAGGAAAGAGAAGGGAGCAATGCCTTGAATGCTGTACTACGTAACACTATTGAAGAAAGAAAAAAACGCTGCAAAGTCCTTGTCACATGGGGTTTATTATTCTACAGAAATGTTGGCTGTACATTTATTGTTTGTTTCATGTGAAATAATTGAAATAACTATTTCTGATGGTTTCCACCAATTTTGGCCCCCAAAACACAAATTAGGTAGGTACGATCTTTTTTTTTTCAAATTAACTTTGATCATTGGTAGTGCCATTTAATCGTCTTGATCCACGTGTTGACACTTTTTCTAGTGTTATTCTACAAACTGATGGTGATTTCAGACGATTTCGCAGGTTTTTGACTCATACAAAATCAATTTTGGGAGCTGAACATCTGGTACAACCTCAATTTTCCACTCCTTGGCCAAAATCGACCTCATATTCGATCTTCTCGTCCCCAAAAACATGGAAAACGATACCTCAAAAGCTCATGTTACCAACATGTTGCTAAAACGCAAAAAGTACCTATTTTTACACACATTTTCACTCACAACACCCCTGGGAATATTCCGATCGGGCTGAAAAGTTTCGGGACACAACTAGGGCCCAAATGGAGCATGTGTGCGAAAGAACGACTTTTTTAGACCGAAAATGAAGCCTGTACACGTGATACGGCGGACGGCGGACGGACATTTCATTTTTTGAATCTACGCACCTTGAAATGGAAAAGAAAAAAGTTTGAGGGGGGGTTATAAAAATTTTTTGCTGAGCGATTACATAGGTGTATTATTCAGAGAATAATAAACCAAAACAGATGCAAATCCTTCGACGTTAATGTAGTGAACCACTGAATTCCGCTGAAGCAATGGACCTCTGAATTTTGAATAACAATATTCAAAATTAAAATCGAATGTAGGATATTCGTGAGAGGGTTGCGAGTGAGGGTGATAGTTGGGATTGTAACATACAAGTAAGTAGTACTTGTACATAGTACAGCAAATGGGTAAATATAGAATTAATTATCTACAACTTTACAGGACGTCCATCAGTAATGGCATGCACTGACCACCAACATTATTTTAAATTTAGTAATACCTATGAAAATTGATGCATTTCTATTCCGAACACAACTACAAAATACTACCTTTGTTAGCTGCTAAAATAGCCTCAATCCATCATCACGCTAATATATTATGACTTTATCTTAGTAAGGATCGAAAGCTGTTTCACACGTCGTCATATCAGATGAAAAGTATTTCCCCGTTCGGCCTCATAGAAATCATTGTATTCTATGTATTATGCAACCCAGGAAGGACCGTTTATCAGATGATCGACAACTCCACGGCTTTGCCCACGCAAAATGTATTAATACGTCCTTGGCGGAAAGTAGACAAACAATAAATTGCCTTTCTAATCTTTGGGAAGGGGGAAATAAATAATAATGGTCGACAACTTTTAAAAATTCACCGATCACCATCAGAGTGCCGAAACACCCACATTACGTTTCGACACGATAAACGCCACTGATATTACCGCCGTCTGAGGCTCGAGAGTCATAAATGATTGGAACGGCTTCTGTGTCATTTGCGATTTTCCACCTTCGAGCGGGAGAGTGCGCTGCGAGCGGGATTACCCTATTTAACCGATCAAAATGACCATTACAGGGAGGGAGATCATTAGGAATAAAAGAACTCTAATAACAGGGGATGAGCTCTCAACCCGTGTTCAAATGTTATGAAAGCCGGGCCCGATGTGGTAGTCTTGATGTGTAGTACACGGTCTAACTCCAAAGTGATGGTTTTTCAGAAATATTTTCACGGTCATTCGATCTGGTATTGTGTATTATCGCAGCACCTATACTTAAAAGGAAATAGATATGTGAGGTATCCCTTGCTGTGAAGCAATGTAGGATTACGTGGGTTCCAGTCAACATTATAATTATATTTCATGAAGAAATTCAAAAACTGTAATGAGTGGGCCGCAAAAATCTCCCACATCCAGTTTTAGAACAGAGATCCACCTAGCTACAACTGTGTGGAAGGGTACGCTTTTTATTATTATCATGCGGATAGGTAGGTACAGTCTACGCAGAAGGAGTACCTAAACAGGAAAGTAATAAACCGTTGTGTAATACATAATTATTATTGAACATCAGATTCGGTTTCTCCATAAAAACGCTGAAAATCCCTGCACAACGGTTTATTATTTTGTACAGAATACCTACCCTTCTGTTACAGAGCACAGCTCTCTGTATAGATAACCCGTCTATATAATATAATATGTTCTATTCTATACATATTATGTAGATCGCAGATCCACCGTAGGTTAGTACCTAACCCCATACTCGTTACTAGGTACTTACCTAAATAACGAGTTAAATGTTGCTAAAATAATTCTGTCGATGACAATCAGTAACTAAAATGGCAAAAAGAAACGCAAATAATGTAGCTCTGAAGGGAAATTGTTGATGTGGAGTGAAAAAGTTGCAAAAGTACCTACTAACAAACTCCAGCCCCTTCTACGTAGATGTTATAATGAACCTTTGTGTAATAATTTAACGTTGTGTAATAATTTACCATTGTGTAATAATTTATCCATAATAATACTTCAACGTTTGTTCAAGTTTCACTACCTATCAACAAACTCCAAAAGAGCCATCATTTTTCAAATGAAATAATATCACAGAACAACCAACTCGACTTCATACAGCCATCCATGAATATAATCAGGTGATTCCTAGCAATGATTTTATTTCGGCCCAATTCCCGATTGTTAGCGCGTCCATAGTGTTAATATCTGGGCTGAATGTATACAATTTAATTCACCCTGCTGTTGAAAATGCCTGTCGGTGCAAACTTCTGGGCCTTACTGTGAACGAACGGCTGGACGCACAATGCTCCGGGTGGTCTTAAAAAACTCCCAAGTTCGAGAACGACTTGAAATCGTAAAAAAAATCGAGAAAACGGCGTCCTGGAGACTTCAAACCCTATTTTTCACCCCTTAGGGATGACCGACATTAACGCCGCGCTTCGAGGACCAACTAGACCCCAAATGGGACCTATAACCGAATTTCGTCAATTTGGTTCATGGTAACATAGAAAAGTGCTCAGCACGGCGGACGGCCAGAAATTTTTTCATTGCATTTTCGGATTCTACATACCTTGAAACGGAAACCACCAAATTTTGAGGGGGGGGGGGGGGGGGGTTAAAAAAATTTTTCATACTCGATTCCAAAGGTTCATTATTGAAAATAATAAACCAAAATGAAGTCTATGAAGTTTTGATTAAAAAAATATTAAAGCAAAAAAAGCTTGTATGAAAAGTAGATAGGTAATTCAGTGGTCTCTGAACTTTTATGTTTTGCCGCGAATATTGCACTTGGATAACCAAAGAAGACGAACCGTAGCAAATAGCACCACATTATACGATGGGACTACGAGGACGGTAATACCGCCTCAAAACGTGAGACCTCTATGGGATGTCCAGCCCTCACTGTTTTCCCCCAGTATTGTATGGAGATCCCGGGCTTCGAAAGGTGAAAAATTCCACCGACATGTAGAAGAACCAGGCGACCGGCCAGTTGACGGCTAGTTACGAAAACAACTGGCGATCCGTTGCCGTTTGAACCGGAGACCGCGACCTCTAGTTACTGGAAGAAGTGACAACCTCGTCGTAATAGTTGGTAGGCAGGTACTTGGGGAGTGTCGCCCGGTACTTGCCCAGGAGTGTCAGAGGTCGCCCGTTCCGCGTGATATAAGGTGCCACAGGATCCTCTGTTTCCCGGGTTTCTTGTCTTCTTGAGCTTTCCTTAGTATTTACCCGTACAGAACTTTCTTTCAGATAGTGGCGTTTTTTATTAATTCGGTATCAAGGCGTGACGGTCCTAATGAGGTACTTAAAACGAAATTACAGGTATATCTTGAAGCGCTTTCAACCCTACGAAGTATTTCAGTTCAATGGCAATTCCACCTGTTTTATTTTCTGAAGTAAACGATCTCGGCGAGTGCTTTCCGAAAAGGCGCGGTATGAGGGGTATCCGATGATCGAAACTTGGCGCTAAACCTCTGGAAAGAAAACGAAATGACGTGAAGGTAAAGGCCCTCACTCCCGCGTTCGCCTGGGGGGAACCCTCAGCACCATCCACTTATGGCGTCACTTTGTTTTCTTTCTATCCGTTTGTTGCCCAAGCTGCTCGGAGTTCTGAGACGAGAATTGGCAGTGGGGGGTTTTCAAGGGTGGTAAATCCGATTCTGAGATCAAAACGCTGCAAATCCCTGCACAACGGTTTATTATTTTGTACAGAATACCCTCCTGTTACAGATCACAGGTCTCCGTATAGATAACCCTTCTATATAACATAATGTACCTACTATTCTACACATGAATGTAGATCGCGGACCTCCGTAGGTTAGTACCTAACCCCGTACTCGTTACTAGGTACCTCCCTAAACCGTTGTGTAATAATTTACCTGTATAGGTTCCACTTCTACGGAGATAGAATAATGAACCGTTGTGTAATAATTTGCCCATCAATAATACTTCAACGGTTGTTCAAGTTGCAAAAGTACCTATCAACAAAATCCAGCCCCTTCTTGGTAGATGAGCCGTTGTGTAATAATTTGCCATTGTGTAATAATTTACCCATCAATAATACTTCATCGGTTGTTCAAGTTGCAAAAGTACCTACAACAAAACCCAGCCGGATCGCACACCCTCCGTAGGTTAATAATACCTAACCCCGTACTCGTTAAGGTACCTACCTAAATCACGAGGTAAATGTTGCTAAAATAATTCTGTCGATTGCAAACAGTACCTAACCAAAAGAAACGCACATCATTTTTCAAATGAAATAATATCACAGAACAACCAACTCGACCTCTTAGGTACCCCACCAATAAAATCGGCGCGTCCCTGGTGGTGAGATTTCGTCTGTTGTATACATTTTATTCACACTGGAGTCGAAAATGCCTGTCGGTGCAAACTTCGGGGCCTTACTGTGAACGAACGGCTGGACGTACGGTGCTCCGGGTGGTCTTAAAAAACTCGTAAGTTCAAGAACTATTTAAAACCGTAAAAAGATTCACGTAAAAAAAAGGTATAGGCGTTTTGAAAATTTCAACCCCTATTTTGAACCCCTTAGAGATGACTGACAGTAACGTCGAGCTTCGAGGACCAAGTTGACCCCGAACGGAACCTATAACCCGAATTTCATCAATTTTTTTTCATGTGTAGCGGTTGACTACAGTTGATAAATTGTTGTGCGCGGTTTTTAACATATGATTCGGACAAATTTCCAAATTTTCCAAATTGAAATTATTACAGTCGAAAAAGTCGTTTTCAAAAGTCCGTTCTTCAAGTTTTATAATTTACTATTTTTTGTTCAATTTATTATTCAAAGTTCGCTATTAATTGACTGGAGTCAAATTATTATTTTTGTTGGTTCTCATTAAACCACCAAAGTGGTGACCCCGACGTGATGGCAGAAAATAACGCACATCCCCAAATTCAAAGAGTTTCAGTCAAAATTCCTCCGTTCTGGAAACAAAATCCTAGATTATGGTTTCGGCAGTTAGAATCGCAATTTTTCAATGCGGGTGTTACTAGCGATGTGACCAAGTACCACATGCTGGTGGGTGCAATTGAAAGCGATATCCTAGCACAAGTGAGCGACTTAATTTTGAATCCACCTGAACAAAATTTGTACGAAACGTTGAAACGACGACTGGAAGAACGGTTCTCCGAATCCGAAGACCAGCAGCTGCGGAAGTTGATCGGCGAGCTGGAGCTGGGAGACCGGAGGCCATCCCAACTGCTGCGTGAAATGCGTGAGTTGTCAGCAAATCGGGTAAGCGACGCACTTCTTAAATCCCTGTGGCTACAACGTCTTTCGACCCAAACCCAGGCTATTTTAAGCGTAGGCGACCAGGATTTGACAAATCTTGCCGCGATGGCCGACAAGATTGCCGAAGTCACCACGCCACCCGCACTACACGTAGTTAGTTCTCCCAGCATAATTCCATCCTCAGCAGCCCAAGGCACTCCGAACGCGCTGGACGAGATCGTGGCCGAAATGAAGCGGTTATCAGCCCGGATTGACGCGCTGGACCGAGGTCGACCAAAAGACGACGCAGGGTACCCGGATCAAGGTAGCCGACGGCGATCGCGTTCCCGGTCCCGTAAGCATGTTAACGGCGTATGTTTTTACCACCATAAATTTAAGGATAATGCAACCATTTGCCTTTTGCCGTGTTCCTATACAGCTTCCTCCTCAACAACGGCGGGAAACGAACGGGACCGGCGCTAGAGGCGGCAGCAGAAGAGGCTCCGGTCCAGTATAACAGTCGCCTATTTGTTTCAGACAAGAACACTGGTTGTCGTTACTTGATAGACACTGGCGCCGATATTTCGGTAATACCTCCTGAAAATCGCATACGTAAACCTCCAAGTTCTAATTTTCGTTTGTACGCTGCTAATGGTTCTGCTATTCATACCTACGGAAATAAAATTGTTGAAATTGATTTTGGTTTACGACGTCCGTTCCGTTGGTCATTTATTGTAGCCGATGTTGACAAACCTATTGTTGGCGCTGATTTTTTGAAAAATTTCGGACTACTCGTGGACTTGAAGGGTCGTCGACTAGTTGATAGTGTCACCTCTCTACACACCTCTGCAGCGATTGGTAATGTTCCACACTCCGCGGTTTTCACTGTTTCGCCTGAGTTGAGATCGCCATACCAGCAATTGTTGTCCGCATATCCTGACGTTACAAATCCTAATTCTGTCGGAAAAATCATGCCAAAACATTCTGTTACACATCACATTATCACTGTTGGTCCGCCCATTTCTGCAAAACCTAGACGCCTTACACCCGAAAAAGAGGCCATAGCGCGCAAGGAATTTGCATACATGATGGAGCAGGGTATATGTCGTCCTTCAAAAAGTTGTTGGTCCAGTCCTTTGCATATGGTGCCGAAAAAGAACGGCGAATGGAGACCATGCGGGGACTATCGCTCATTAAATTCTGCTACAGTTCCTGATCGATATCCACTACCTAATATTCAGGATATGTGCAATAAGTTAGCTGGATGCACCATTTTTAGTACGATCGATCTAGTCCGAGCATATCACCAAATTCCGATGGAACCCTCAGATATCGAAAAGACCGCCATTGTGACTCCATTTGGACTTTTTGAGTTTCCTTTCATGACGTTTGGACTCAGGAATGCAGCTCAGACGTTCCAACGTTTCATCCATGAAGTCGTGAGAGATTTAGATTTTTGTTACCCATATCTGGATGATTGTCTCGTCGCTTCGCACAATGAAGAAGAACATCTTGAACATCTCAAGTTATTGTTGGATCGTTTTAGGGAATATGGGGTTATTGTTAACACATCGAAAAGCGTTTTTGGACAAACAGAAGTGAAATTTGTAGGCTACCTAGTCAATAAGGAAGGAACGAAGCCGCTTCCTGACAAAGTCGAGGCGATAAAAAATTTCCCACTTCCAAAAACCGTTGCCGAACTCCGTCGATTTTTAGGCCAATTAAATTTCTACCGACGTTTTATTCCCAAAGCTGCTCAAGCACAAGCCACACTCCATGGAATGCACAGTGGAAACAAGAAGAGAGACAAAACTGCGATCAATTGGACCCCAGACCTGGAACAAGCTTTTCAAACTTGTAAGGACATGTTGTGCACAGCCGTTTTACTTGCTCACCCAATTCCAGAGGCACCACTAGCATTGTCAGTTGATGCCTCAGACACAGGAATAGGTGCAGTAGTAGAACAATTGGTGAACGGTCATTGGCAACCCTTATGCTTCTTCTCAAAAAAGTTAAGTGATGCAGCCCAAAAATACAGCGCATACGATCGTGAACTTTTAGCCATTTATGCTGCTGTTAAGTATTTTCGTTATATGCTCGAGGGGCGCACATTTTGTATTTTGACGGACCATAAACCACTCACTTTCGCTTTCAAACAGAAATCGGATAAGGCAAGTCCTCGCCAGTTGAGGTACCTCGATTTCATAGGGCAATTTTCGACGGATATCCGACACATTGCAGGCAAGGAGAACGTGGTCGCTGACGCCCTGTCGCGAATAGAAGAGGTCGAATCTATCGCAAACATCGATTGGGAGCAGTTAGCCGTCGATCAGGAGAGTGATAACGAACTCCAAGATCTCATGAGCACTGACAATTCATTCCAATTTTCGAAAATTTGTATGTTCAATTCAAACACACCCATAATTTGTGACACTTCCACCGGTATTGTTCGCCCATACATTACACCATCTTTTCGACAAGCTGCGTTTAACACTGTCCATAATTTAGCACATCCTGGTCAGAGGGGTAGCTTGAAGCTCCTCAAGGCTCGTTTCTTGTGGCCGTCCATGGCCAAAGACAATAACCTATGGGTTCGTGCCTGTCCCCAGTGTCAGAAAAGCAAAGTGCAGCGGCATATCATCAGTCCACCCGGTTCATTTGCTACACCCGATGAAAGATTTGCTCATGTGCATGTAGACATTGTTGGACCTCTCCCACCAAGTCAAGGGTTCCGCTATTGTCTGACCTGCATTGATCGCTTCACGCGTTGGCCAGAATGCGTGCCCATTAGTGACATCACTGCAGAGTCCGTCGCCAGAGCATTTTGCATGGGTTGGATTAGTCGATTTGGCGTGCCCTTGCGGATTACCACAGACCAGGGGCGACAGTTTGAGTCCTCCATGTTCAGGGAGCTTACCCGCATTCTGGGAGCTAAGCGGATTCACACGACCGCATTCCACCCCTCCTCAAATGGCATGGTCGAGCGATGGCACCGCAGTCTGAAAGCGGCGATCAGATGCCACGCCACCGGAGGCTGGGTTGACGTCCTGCCGGTAATTCTTCTTGGTTTGCGCTCAGCAGTCAACGAAGACCTCCAAAGATCTGCCGCGGAGATGGTTTACGGCGCAACACTCAGACTACCTGGACAATTTGTTGAACCTCCGCCGCAACAGCCCGAAGATCCTTCAAGCCTCGTTGGTCGCCTCACCCATTATATGGAGCAGTTGCGTCCAGTGCCGATCGCTATGCACGGCAGGAAAAATACGTTCGTGCATAAGGACTTAGCTGCTGCCACTCACGTGTTCGTGCGCCACGATGCTGTCCGACGCCCTCTTCAGTCGCCTTATGACGGACCCTATCCGGTTTTGGAGCGCGGGGAGAAGATTTTTCGACTGCGGGTCAATGGGAAGGACATAGCTGTCTCAATTGATCGCCTCAAACCGGCCTACACGCTGAGCCAAAGTTCGCAGGAGGCATCGCAATCGAAATCGCCAAAGACTCCTCCTACTGTCTGCAGCAAGAAGGTCGTCTTCGCTGGAGGGGGACTCCTGTAGCGGTTGACTACAGTTGATAAATTGTTGTGCGCGGTTTTTAACATATGATTCGGACAAATTTCCAAATTTTCCAAATTGAAATTATTACAGTCGAAAAAGTCGTTTTCAAAAGTCCGTTCTTCAAGTTTTATAATTTACTATTTTTTGTTCAATTTATTATTCAAAGTTCGCTATTAATTGACTGGAGTCAAATTATTATTTTTGTTGGTTCTCATTAAACCACCAAACATGGTAACTAAGAAAAGTGGCCCGTACGGCGTACGGCGGACAGACAGAAATATTTTTATTGCAGTTTTGGATTCTACATACCTTGAAACGTAAACCATCAAATTTTGAGGGGGGGTAAGAATTTTTTTTTTCATGCTCGATTCCAATGGTTCATTATTGAAAATAATAAACCAAAATAAAAAAAATCCTACACGCGGAAATTGCCCATTCCTTATTAAATAGGTACCATATTTAGCAGATACGTAATGAAGAATATAAAGAAACATTAGAAAAACAAGGTTCATGAATGGGTCCCTAAGCTCTTTACCAAGCACTTCAATGAGTACTTTTAGCTGGAAACAATAAATTTAGAAAAATATTACACTTGAGAGGACAAAAGATATATGTATATAGTATGTCATTCCAAGGGGATCACATATTAATTACCTACTTAATTACTTAAAATAGTCACAGCTACGGATCATAACTAGGTATTCAAGAAGTCAGTGTGCAGGTTAGATCAACGTCAACGTCATCGAGGTGCCTATATCAAGGACCACGGTCGATTTTATAGTGAAGTAGGATTGGTGGTGGCATTATGGGAGGGGGGGGGACTTTTTTTCTTCAATAATTCACCTATGTAATCGCTCAGCAAAAAAATTCTATACCCCCCCCCCCCTCCCAACCCAAATGTTTTCTTTTACGTTTCAAAGTGCGTAGATTCCAAAAATGCAATGTCCGTCCGCGTATCACATGCACCGGCTTCATTTTCGGTCTAAAAATTCGTTCTTTCGCACATATCCTCCATTTGGGCCCTAGTTGTGTCCAGAAACTTTGCAGCCCGATCGGAATATACTCAGGGGTGTTATGAGTGAAAATGTGTATACAAATACGTAGGTACCTACTTTTTGTGTTTTAGTAACGTGTTAGTGACATGAGCTTTTGAGGTATCGTTTTCCATGTTTTTGGGACGGGAAGACCGAATATGAAGCCGATTTTCACCAGGGTGGAAAATTGAGGTTCTAACGAAGTTTCAGCCTTAAGTTTACGTTAAATTTCGGTCTAAAATCTCCGTTCTTCCGCAAACAGTTTGGTCCCCATTTGGAAAACATTTGGGTCCTAGTTATGCTCCGAAAGTCGGCAGCCCGATCGGCATACAACCAGGGGTGTGGGATAAAAATGGGTGTAAAAATAGGGGTTTTCGAGGGATTTTTGAGGTTTTAGTGAACCTGAGGTTGTGAGGTATAGTTTTCCATGTTTTTTTAGGGCGAGAAGATCGAATATTAAGTTGATTTTGACCGAAGAGAGAAGAATTGAGGTTGTAACGAAGGTTAAGCTCGCGAAATTAATTTTTTATGAATCAAAAATTTGGGAAATTTTCTTAAATCATCAGACATTTGTATAATAACACTAGAAGTAGTATCAACAGGTGAATCAAGATAATTAAATGAACAACCAAAATTTCTGTACGCATGTCCAGTAGAATAATAAACCCATTTCAAAAAGACTTTGCAGCGGTTTTCCTGTGAAATGGGTTTCCACGATTTCTTCACGAATGATTTAGTTCGTATATTCACTTCAACGCCATAGTCATGTTGTAGGTAGAGTATCCACCTACATAGATAACAGGTAAATAATTTGCTAGGCCTGCAAGGACTTCTACTTGACGGAAACTTCTGTGAAATCGAGTAAGAGCCAGTATCACAACCTAGAATTATTACGGGGTCGAACATCAAATTGTAACAGTGGTCCGATAAACAAATTTATTCCTTCTTCTATTTCAGCCACTGACCAACCTAGCTGTCGACCAAAATGATCTATGGCAATGGGCCCAGAAATATTTTAGTCAGTTCTCCTTTTTAGTTAACTATCACTTTGTAGGATAGGTAACGGCTGGAAACAGGCTGCTTGGCTCCTTTATTAATCAATTCAAAGATTGGTTGGCAGCAACTGTTCATCCTATAAGCCTACCTACATATATACCAATTTTTGATGATTTTATTATCTTGTCATACTATGCATCTTAATTTTAGGCACCAGCATAAGGGATTTACTAGTAATCTGAGGCGGCCTCCCTCGATTATACTCGGAAGAAACACATAGAACCGGCAAAATCAAGTATAGGAGCCATTTGGGAGAACACTCAAAGAACTCTTACGTTATTTAATGACATGGATGACCCTAACTTTAATCATGCAATACATAATTCAACCGATTGGCTGAATTACATTAACGGCTACTAGCTGGGAGATAGTTGAAATCATAGACCTAAGATTATCCTAAGGTAGGTAACGTAAGAGACAAAGAGAGAGAGAAATTATACTTTTCAATAAAGGAATGCATTAAGTTGGTTAACAGCCATTTCCAAAATTTTGTGCGCGTGATGTAATGGACTTTCAAGTCTTCTATATCGCCCATACAAATTGTCTATCATTGGCTTGTTCCTGCAGCTCTCACTGTATCGAATATTATACAAAGGTAACACATAGATCAATAAATTCAAACAAGGAGGTCTAAACATTACCTGCTACCCCA
Organism: Leptopterna dolabrata; assembly: GCA_954871275.1. Lineage (NCBI taxonomy): Eukaryota > Metazoa > Arthropoda > Insecta > Hemiptera > Miridae > Leptopterna > Leptopterna dolabrata. The sequence continues at coordinate 31,681,107 of OX940981.1, read as the reverse complement.
CCGCATATTAAAGCCGTTTCCTGACGTCAATACTCATTCTTACCCTTGTTCCCCTCGTGGTTTACAATGAACGTTATTGTATAACATCGTTGAGGCCGTGAAAGCCACATATTTATGAACTGCATTAATCTATATAGAACTCTATGAGTACGGCAGCCCCCCTCGATTTCCTTCCATTCGAGGCGTAGGCATATTGTTAAAGTCCATGTGGGTAGGGGATGGCATTGTTCCAAAACTCTTGAGGCGTGGGGTAATGTTAATTACAAAATGGAACTCTTCTTGAATGAAACTCGAAGTCATTTGGAATAATTTTTTCTTCCGTCCGACAATTATAGAGGGGCAATGGTAATCGGAATCGGAAACGCACTTCGGGAGTAAACGGGACCTTCGGGGATTTTTTTTTTTTCAAACTAATCTTGGATTCTCGAACTTATCAATTAAACAGGTCGATCATGAATAATTCATCGTTTTTTCTTCATGGGAATATTTGGACATGATCTTTCGGATCGAAAATTTCCTTAGTTTTTTTTTCTTTTAATTTATCTTGTTCGTGCGACGGACAGGACGTGGCGCCTTATTGCTGGCCATCATTAATCGTCGTATTCTCATTCTTTATGGGATAATTATCAATACTGTTGTCCAAGCTCCGCCTAGTCCTTGTAATAAATTGTTTTGACATGCTCTACACGATTTTAGTAGTGTAGTAACTCGACTAGGATTATGTATCTGATTTCTGTACCTCGGTAAGTATGTGATTTTTCATGCTTATTATTGCGTTATCGTGTATTGGATAGTTTTCCATGATAGCTCGCTCATTATAGAAGTTACAAGTTCCCATGTAGGTCCCCAGGAGCCCTTATTACTCCAAGTGCTATGGAGAATAAGCATGGCCAACAATGACCAAGAATGAAATCAACATCGGTTATGTAATTTCTCAGGGTACGCCCATTGCATGTTTCACGTTTTCCGACGAATCGCTTGGAGTTTAGATGGACACCATGAGGAACCGTCGAAGAACCGAGAACCATCGATACGCCAGGTTGCAGCAATTTGAGAGGGCGGTGACTTATTGGGGTCTGCGCGTGCGGAAATAGGTAAGACGATATGCAATCTAGTGTCCACCAAATGTGTCAAATGTCAACTTATTAGGAAGGACAATAGTGTCTCTGAGAAATTTTGTGTTTTCTTGTTTGGTAGGTAATGTGGGTACAGGGATTTTAAGTCATTCACAAATGTGTACAGTCTGTATGTCTGTCCGATGCTGAAATTAAGTTGATGAATGCTTCAACTGATGTGAGACCATACATTCCTTAAAAAGTTTACCAATCTTCCGAATTCCAGTATGAGTTATGACCACATATTATTCTGGTGGTTAGAGGGGTGTCGGTCACCTAATACTCAGCTACCATAATTCTGGTGGTCTTAATCTGACCACCAAAGAACCAAATCCACCAGACCTCCATCCATCCAAGTTCATCTTCCAAACTGTGACATTTGCAGCCCGTTCTTTCCTCTAGGTGTGGTGGTCACAAGTATATTAAGATGGTCAAAGAAGATTTGTACTGTAACTGGTTTTTTGGCTCCTTAAAGCCTTGTATCATTGAGCAGAAACTGGAGTAATCTAGAGGTAAATAAGAAAAAAGTCTGCCCCCCCCCCCCCCCCCCCGAATTCAAGACACATGATAAGTTAAGCCTTATATATTTTATTTACAAGATGTGATTTAACGAGTATTACGAGTAGGTACTGATTTTATCAAACAATGAACTCACCAATAAGTACATGTAACAAGAATAATGAAAAACAGAGGAAGAGGTTGTTGATTTACAGAAGACGAATATGCCATTGCAGACAGCGGATCACGCCCTTGCCTCAGACTTTCAAGGTACAAGTCTTGGTGAATGGGGTCGAATACGGTGATCGTTTTGCTGCTGAGCCGGTTGATTTGGCAGGTCACTGTACGTACCAGAGGTGGCCTACAGAGCTTCTCATAAAGGTGAAGATCTGCCGCGGAACTGAGTACAGTGTTCAGCAAACATCTCAAGTCCAGAGGTAAATATTGATTGAGCAAGTTCTTCCTACGGACTGGCGGGTTTTCCATGGGGTCCCCTGGCACCACGCAGGCTGGCATGTCGCGATCTTTTATCCCGAAAATGCCGAGGTAGCGTATACCATCAGCCGCCGTCAACTGAAACTGAGTGTCGTAATGCCTATAGCCCGCAATGCACACGATTATTGGGTACATGTCAAGAGTGATCTTGGTGTAATTAGTTCTATACACATAGCTGGAAAACGCGATTTGCCGAACCAATTCACAAGGTTTGTATATACGCTTGTACAATTCTATTTCCGAAAACACGGAATGCGGTACCATAAATAATACCGTACAGATGCGGAACACCACTGGAATCCACTGACACATAAAGACTAACGAAAGTATCATTTGCGTTCAATTTTCCTGTTCGTTATTGTGAGTGCATCACATCATTGTACGAAAAAATATGCGGCGGCTTTCTGTTCCCCCTTTTTTGTCAAGGAATATATTTTTTCATTTGGGAAAGAGTGAATCATCTTTCGCCTGAAGGAAATACTATTTGATTTTGATAGTCAAACGGATATGGCGGAATGCATCAGCTTCACTAAATATAGTAACTCCTAATCTCGTACGATATGCCCGATATGTCTGAGCCAAACTGCTGTGTGGCAAATCAAAAGTTTATTTTGTTTTATCTTGAAAATCTCTATAAGTTGATACAGCCTTCTCGCATTACGCTAAATATATATTTATGTCGGTTCGAATGATCATTACTTGGTTTCAAAGTGATAGAGAAATAGTAGGCATTTCTACATCACTTGGGTTGGATCCTACATTCAGAACAGATTCACCAATGAATCAGCCCCTAACTACGAAATACGATCAAATGAGACGAGGGACGAGGGACGAGGGATGAAACATCGATGTTCACCCAAAAGGTTAAACGTTGGATTATATAATTATATTTTATGAACGTACCTAGACCTATCAATCATAACTAGCAAACTTTTAAAGTAGACACCAATAATTATTATAATTACCACACCAGTAATTTTGATAATTATTATCTGGAGTATCAAGTTCTTTATTATTATTTTCTTTCAAAGAGATTTTTAAAAGTAGTAGGTACATATTTGTATCACTTTGGCTGGTAGCCCTCTGCAAAACTGCAACCCTCTTCTATGCAAAAGCCTTCGGTGGAACTGAGAACTAGGGCAGATTGAGAGCGCCATCAAGATTTCCGAATCCTTGAACCTTGGATCTGATAGAATGACGCCATTTATGCGCTGATTGTACAACAAAAGTGGGGTTAGGGGTTGGCCACCGTCGGTGTTCCTAATGATGAATTATTCTTCTTGGGACGAGATCACAGAGATTGTCTTTCCATCTGCAAGGGGACCACCTCCGGTGTCACGAAGTCTCGGCGACATGATAAAGCGGAAAAAGGCGGTTGGCGCGGGCTACGTCAACTCTCTATTGATCATTTAGAGGTACCCGTTTCAAGAACGTCTTTATACAACTAGATAATGTTATGATGGTATCAGATCAGTTAATGAATGATAAATGGATGATCTTCAGATCAGAGGATAGTTTTGACTTGACACGATCATAATAATTATCACCTATCAAGGCATAAGTAGTCCAATTTGGCTGAAAGTAAAGGGAGAATTGAAAATCCGGAAATGAGTAACTACTGACGGAGTTTTCTGTGAGTCTTTAAATACCGTTATACAAATTTTGTGACTCGAAATATCATCATCATCTTTTGCCATCATCCTACTCGTGAAACAATTAATTTATTTGCATCGTCTTTTTATCACTTTTGAGAGGACCAGTTTGGGGGTTACAGACCTCTGAAGGAATTTTTTAAAGTTTTGTTATCCTTGCCAAGTGCATAACTATACGAAAGAATGGTCATAATTAGGGGAATTGACAGGGTTGGGACCTAGATGGTCCCACGTGAAGTCATCAAAATCAGACCGAATAAGTTGTCAGATAATATCAGATTCTCATTTCCACATTTTTACACCGCCAAAATTCAAATCACTTGATTTAATCATGCCTACTATGACATGGGGCGATCAAATTCTGGATTGTATTATGATTAGGAGTGGTTTCTGAGGGCTCTGAATGAAACCGATTTGAAGGTGAAATGCTAAATGCAAAAGGACTAAAATCCTGAATGCTATCATATAAACGGGAGCGCTCATCAAACTCCACCACCCACTGCAACGTCCTCAACTGAGCTCAGTTACTAACGGGCCTCCTGACTCCGATTGAGAGGCCTTTTGTATAATTCAAGAGGGTTCGCATTATAATAATGTAACATAGGAGAAAATGAAGAGTGGAAATTAAATGGAGCGCTAGCCGGTGAGTGAAGAAGTGACTGATACATAACTCGCCTGTAACGAGATCTCGACCACCCACGCCTTCGGGCCCCTGCGGTCTAATGATGTCCAAGTCATCGACAACTCACTTAGTGTCCCCCCTCAACCATAGTTTCCTCACAACCAAGTCAAGACCTAAACATAACTGAATAATGCGCAACTACCTGCCATCTTCTGCTTAATGAATTGACACCAATGAAACTTCATTGATAACCCGATTTTAAGATCAATGTAGTTCAGCTGGTGTCAATTCTCTCAGTATGTGTGTAGTACTGAGTTATGTTTAGGCCTTGAAACATCTGCATAACGAATGTACCGTTGTTCAAACCGCTGTCGTGTTGACATGCCACAAGTACTTCAACACAGTACCCACATAACATAGTACAACTAACATAGTATAGTACGTAGTATACTATACACAATATAATGCACACGTATACATGTATAGTATAGTACCTAGTAATCATGTAGGTAAGTTGTAAGTAATAAAGGTGAGTGTGTTCATGTGTGTAGCGTCATGGTTCTAAGCATAAATATTATGCCACTTACTGAAGAGAAATTGTGACGAATGGAAAAGTGTAAGAGTGGATTCTGGATACAAATTGAATTTAAATAAGAATTTTGATAATGATCGAAATCTAGTGAGATTTGCGCATACTTACTTGCCTATTAGTCGATGAATTCTAGATTTTCTTATGAAACAGTACTACTAATCCCAAACATGGGAGTTTTACTAGACAGGCTTGGTACCTAATTGGAGGGAGTCCCCTGCCGGCCAATATTTATTTCCTCTGCATTGCTATTTATTTTCATCAGAAGTATGCTTTAATATTTTTGTAATACTTACCATAAAAAGTTTTATTTTGCATTTAAAAAAAACATGATTTGATAATATCAGAATAACTCGATTAGAATAACTATCAACCATAATTATGTTTATGGTGAACTGCCAACGATTCATAACCTGTGTTAATATTTTAATCCGTAGAAACTCGAAATTCTCGTTCAGAAACATAACTAAGGTAGGTACTTAAAAGTAATATTCATTAATAATACTGGTAGAGAACAGACAACCTGCCAAAACAAAGTTGAAGAATAAAGTCGAACATAATAATATAGTTTGCAAGCATCGTGCACAAGCGTTGAACAACACAAGTTACACTCATCAGCCTCTCAAGCTTTCCTCAAACGGTCGGTAACGGTCTCCTACAGATCGAGGAATCACCAAAAAGGTGAAAAAGACTTAAGTACCAGTACTGATGAGGATGCCTGAGGGACAGCTTCCCGATTAAGGAGTTGCCACCAGCCAAGGAGAACCTTTCGCAGAAGATCATAAAGCTATCAGCCCCAACTGGGGTTGGAAAAAGCGAAAAAACGTGTGAAACACCGCCCATCCATCAAAAAGACGGCATTTACAAGATCGTAAACAAAACAAACCAAAGAGGAAATGCTTCCCGTTGAGCTGGGTGTATTTTTTCCGTTGAGTCGTTGTCACTGCAAACAATAAGCGAACGTCTACAGTTCGTTCTTTTTCCGTTTGCATTATTTACATACTGTCCTATTCTATGCGATGACGAATTTCTATAAATATGATCCCTTCGTTTCGTGATACAATGGGAGTGTCTGAAAATATCACGTCCCAGTGCTTTTCATTGCAGCCCAGAGCTTGAGTTACCGACTATCGAATGAAGTTTGATTTCGTATGCTCATGCGTATTATGTTGCTTGATAGGCTTCGAACACAAATCTGACGGTAATAATCCGACATTCAAGTTCAGAAAGTTGAGTTTGTGTAGAAACTAAACTCAACTTTGAAGAATAGACGTTCATTCATCCCAGTATATACCTACATTATGCCTGTGGGGCCATACCATCTTAACTTCTATCTAATATGATGATCTGATATGATATGAATCATTTATCAAACGACGGGACACAATAAACCACACATTCCGTTAAAATGCCTTCGTCTTCATCCATGATCTTCCATAATAAGAAAAGTAAATAATGGACCATAATAATAAAATCTCTCCGTAACTTATTATACCGTTCCAAAAATCAATATCCAAAACGTTTATCTGAGGCCCTTTTTCAATTTTTTCTTCGGGTAATCTTCCTCTAATAGTAGCTGCAAGGTAGCCGGCGATGCGTATCTGTTTGTTTAGGGTTCTTGTGGATAATTAGGCTGCGGATATCAGATTTGGAAGTGGGCAGCCTGCCGCGGATCAGATACGATCGTAGACGGCGTAGGACGGTCGGGACTTCTGTGGTGGTGCCGGCGCCTCAATGTCGTTTGATGGTTTGAAAATTCGTAATTTTTCGGAGTTAGACGAAATACAACTACTATCCAGTTACCTAGTCATTAGGTAGATTCTATCCATGATGGTGAAGTAGAACATGAAACGATGAAACCCTTAAACCACGTAACCATACACAATTCACCCTTTACTAGTAACAATTCCACAGTAGGCTTGTCCACTGTTTACACTTGTACATTTCACGAAACAATGTACTTACGAGACTTGCACGAAAAATGCAGCAAATGAATACCCGGAGTTAGTATGGTCGTTTCGATTTATTATGTTTAGTAAAAAACCTTAAGAGTCTAGCATGAAAAAAAAAATTAATAAAATTTAATTCCCCTTACCATGAAAATATAATGAAATTTGGTTTTTAGGTCCCATTTGGGGTCTAGTTGGTCGCGCAATGCTCGGCGTTATTTTCTCTAGGGGCTTAAAGTAGGGATTAAATTTTAAAACCCCGGAGCTGAAAATTTGCAACAGAAGGTTACCTATGGGTTTTATGACGTTTTAAATTGATTCCGAACTTCAGGCTTTTGTGAGACCACCTGGGACATAGCGGTCCAGCCGTTCGGTCACAGTAAGGCCCTGAAATCTAAACCGAAAAGCTTCCTCAACTGTGTGTAAACGTTATACATCAAGCCCAGATATCACTGATAGGGAACAGCTGATTCTAATCACGCATGCTATGCCTGCATGCGTGGGTAGGTACCTAATTATCCACCACAACAAACGACCTTGTACCAATTCAGGGTCTTTCGCCACTTGGGAATTCAGGTATTACGCAGTAGGGATATCTAGACATGAAAATATACTTTGTAATAATTTGCAGGTTTTTCATTCCATTTCCGGGTTCTACGTACCTCATATCAAATTTTGATGGGGGTTTAAATTTCTTCTTCATACTCGATTCCCAAGATTCATTATTGAAAAAAAAGTAATAATAAACGAATAACAAACCAAAAGCAAATCCCCGAAACGGATTGACCCTTTCGTCTAACTTGCTACCACAATCTCAAAGATGTGAGCAGAGTCTGGGTGGGCCCATCATTTTCGTTTCCTTTCTGTCATGAAAAAGCTTTCACCTACTTGTTTGGTTCTTGCTAGGTTGTCACAAAATCTAAGCTTTGACATTATGTTATAGGTTGTAAGGTATTCACTTTTTGTGGAGGAAATTTTGTTCGTTATTCATATTTAGGTATGCCTTTGAGCTCTCCCTCAGGTTTGGGACACTCAAACTGCCACTATTATTGGCAGTCAAATTTGAGGCCCAGCCATGATCCATGGATTACGTACAATAGACTACATGTTGTATTAGCTACAGAAACATTTTTCGTAAAATACTAGAAACTACTTGATAATTTATGTAGCGAAGCCGAAAATAAAAAGTATGCGATGCTCAATCGTGGGCTAACTACCCAACCCTCTCAACTGCTTGTTTAGTATCACAGTTTTCTCAGTATAATGAGCCTTCGTTGTTAGGCCGAGAACCGCGCTTTCACTCCATGGCTTCTTAAAGGCCTTTATCAACAGTTCTAAAGGGATAAAAACGCCTTGAACGGTCCACGGCGCTTGAAGGTAAGTACGTATATTCAATTAGAAAGATAGAAAACAAGACCCAACCTAGAGACGTTGTTCCCAGGACTTGTCAAAGAACTATGGGAATATCTCTCAATCAGACGCCACAAAAACCTGTCAACCCCCATCACTCGAGCGTAAGTTTCCCCTAATATTAATCAGGATCCCACACTCGGGAAAAATCAATTTACACTTTCTTTTGTTGTTTTTCGTGGTAGTCGTTGTTTTTAGTGACCGTACCGGACCGTATTGTGAAGTGTGGGATATTTTCAACAAAGCCGCCTTCGCTTGATAGGCCTAAACGCCTTCACCGAGCTGAAAGGTGATTTACGGCTGTAGTCAATAAGCACGCTTCGTCAATAAATATGTTGATCCGTCTGGCTTTAGAATTCAAATCTCGAGTTTAATGGAGTTACTGGGAAGATGGCTACAGGATGCATTATGACTTCTTAGGGATGATGGATGTCCGAAACCAAAGTTTAACGCCTAGAAGATTATTCTCGAATTTCGTTACGATAAATCGCAATACTATAGTAAGTATGTTGACAGTTTGGTAGAATAACAGTAAGCAGCTCGGGAGAGTATATCCTTGGTGAGACAATTCATTCATTCATTCAGAAATATACGAACATTGGCATAGTTGACAAAAAATTCTTTGCCATAAGCACGTCATTCAGAGTAAAGAAGAGTTGATTTGTAAGGCAGAGAGGATCTAACATAAATAGATGAAAGGATCTACCTTAATGACGTTTAGAGGGCCAACTAGTGTTGTAATTTCTATTGTTATAAAATTGCTGTAAAATTATTGACAATAATTATAGGCAGCCGGTTAGATGGAGAAGAGAGTACAACAGAATACAGTAGAATAGTAGGAAAAGAGGTTCGTTCGAAAATTTGGTCATAATTATGGTCATGTTTATATGACTAGAAATTTTATTGCTAGTTTGATTAATGTTGCTTTGAAAACCACCGACTATTTTTAGCACATCCTTTACACACCATGTTATCAGCACATAAACCTCAACCCCCCCCCCCCCTCCCCAGAAAGTTGTTTTACCTAGATAATCATGTTCGCGTATCACAACTACATAATTGGTACCATGGACTATGAATTTGAGAATCGGACTGTAAATAGAATTAAATAAATGGATGATACGATGTGAGTGAAACTTGGTTACAACGTTTTGAATGTTAAACAATCTAAACTACGAGGAAAGCAGTCAAACTTGATTTCTGGAGCGAATGAAGGAAAAATGCTCCAGTTATGCAGCATGGCCGTACAACAGAATAATCGAACCAGCGAACTTGGCACTTGAACATTTTCAGTGGTTTCGTCCGTAAAGTGAACAATTCTGCCCCCAGGTCTTAGTTAATAAAATTGTTTATTTGTGAATTTTTTGCTCATTTTACTGAACTTATTCCCATTATTGGCCATTTTTGGATCAAAGAAAAACAAAACTCAACTTTTGACACTTCTGATTAAAAAATATTATGTACCGGGTTTAGAAATAACATTCTACAGTACCTATGCTCCCAAGCCACAAAGGCGGCTAGCAATGCTGTTCGGAGGGGAGTGATGAATGTATGGAGTGGTAGATTAAGGCATCAATTATCACATGAAACTGATCATCCGATGCAGTTACGCTGGAGTCCCACTAAAACTAGTATTGATTCGAATATAGTTGCGTTCGGTTGAGCCTTCATTAGACGTTGATTCGACGCATAGCGGAATAAAGAGGAACAGGGTGTTAAGGAAGAGAAGACGAGCGTGACACCGATGGCATAGATCGATAGAATCTGGAATCCCCGTCCGCCGATTCCAAGCACGTCCTCACAATATCCACAAGGGAAGTTCCTCGCCCGACCAACGCACCACTTCTAACATATTCCCTTATTGTGTAGAGGAGAGGATGCCGACTTGAAAAAACTGCATAGTTGATGCTACTGGGCAGATCTCTTTATACGTGACGTTTCATCCTCAACCTTTTATCGTATACATACAATCGGTGATGCTCCGGGCGTACCCTTCTGTCACCCATTGTATGAGATTAGATAGCGTTTTCACAAAAGGAACTTTCAATGAAATATTTATCGGAAACATTTTGCTGGTATACTTATCGTTGCGACAGATTTTTATTGGCTCGCAGAAAGTGTTGATGCGATTCGCTTTCGCGATGATAGGAAACAAACTTACCACAGACTGCACATAATTAGCGTTATGAAAAACTAAACTTTCACGATTAGAGGTACCTACCTGATAGTACCTACATACACATGGAAGGAATCAGTGAATTGATTTCGAATGGTGAAATCTTCTGTGAGTGGGCAGTAGCGTAGATGCTTTACCAGTTAAAACAGGTCTAAAAACATTTTGACTCTTGCGTCCGAGTCTATGAAGGTAGAGGAGGAAGCCTGAAGGACCACTTGAAAAAGGAAGTGAAATGATGGCCCTTCAGAAAGGGGTCTGCGCACGTATTTACTTAATTTTTTTTAATGAAAGCAGACTCCATCCTGAGAATTTTGTGACCAACCGCACTGTCCTACGATAAGTAGTTATTTTTCAAATACCTACTGCAGAGGTTCCTACGTCATTGCATCCCTCTCGCCTGAATGGGACCCCCTTGCCCCCTGTGACGTATGAACCTCCGGAAACTTCGAAAAATCATGGGAAAAGAACTAATAATCATGTGCGGTTGGTGCCAAAGTTCTCAGAATGCGTTTGGAGTCCAAGTTCTCAGAATGGAATCTAGTTTCCTTAAAAAATAATATAACCCGCTTTCGTGGCCCATGCGCTTACCCCACAGAAATTATCACACGCGTTTTTTAATAGGTAGGCATTCTATCGAACCCCAAGAAAACGTTCGGATGAGCATTCAACAATTCTGAAATTAACTTCGGTTCATATCAAGTCATTTTGAGGAAATTCATAAGATGATGCAGTTTGAACCCAATCGGTCTTACATGGCATTGGAATAACATTAATCTGCGCATGCACAAAAAAGTATAAAACCTTGTCACATCATAAGTATGTCTCAATCGTAACCAAACGATATTGACAATATTCATCGGAGTATAAGGAGTGGATCTCCTAACGGCTATTTAGTAGTTACCTGACTAGGATCTCCTTTCAACGTCCGCAACAAAATTTTAATTAATACAGTAGACATTCATCATTCGTATCATCGCATAAAATCTCGTAATTTACCTATTTAATTCGTACCTAATGGATTCCTACTAAATTTTTTGAAATACCTACTGTTCTTGAGTCAATTGGATATGTGCAATGGGTAAGTAACTTTATAATATAAGATCAAGTTAGTGCATGATAGGTTGCCGAAGTGAAGTATGTAGTTAGGCACATGTGCGAAAATTAACTAGTCCCAATTTGTAATCCGATTAAGTGCCATCGAGCAATGTTTACGTACATTTTCACGCTTGCGCATGCGCATACTCTACCTACCATTGTTCTGATGGATACGAAATTCATGAAGAGAACCATTTCCATCACCACCCAACAGAATCACTCATAAAATGTTTCACAAACCAGAGTTAACGCCTCACACTGGGATTGGCGAATGGATCACACACAGGGGGTTCGCGAAACAAGGTGCAACTCTATTTGGTATTATAAAACCAAATGATTTATTGAGGATAGTAATTTTCATCGGATATCACCTGCTAACTCCTTTATTCCCACAGTTATGTACCTTGGAGAAATTTATGGCGCGCACTCTCCCATAAATTAGCTTCATACGATAAAACAATTAAAGGCGCCAGAGTTTTATAATCAGGTTCCCGCGGGACACCCATCAACTACTGAGTAGGTCGGAGAGCTACCCGCATTATTTTCGTTTCCCATCAGCCAAATAAATTTACATTATTGAGCAACGACTTTGCGTTGGCACCTCTAACTCAAGTAACGGCGAAACTTGCATTAAAATGGCTCCGAGCAGTAGAATTCGGATCCGACACAGAGGAATCGTACCCCAGGGGCGGCTGTAGATCTTTAACCTATAACCCGAATGCTAACAAGGTGACGTAACGATGAAAATCGGATCGGATCTCCTTAAGTAGATCTTATCATGAACAGAGAGCACGTACATGCGTGTACTCGAGATGGTTATCAGATAAGATGAGCTCGAGAAATCATTGAAACCCTCCTATTCCACACTGAAGACAAGAATGCAGTCATCCCCTCCGCTATTTTCTCTGAGTTAATTGAGCTGTCCTAATGCCCCAGATGCAACGGCCGGAATGAATGAGAATAAAGAGGATCTACTCCTATAATTTTATTTTGGGTCAGTTAGTATCTTCAATAATCACTGGGCATGCGCAAACGCTAAATCTGTTGTAATAAACTAATATCTTACGAAAAAATGGCCCGATTTGGCAAAAATTCGGTGGGCAGTTGGGGTGTAGCTTCTAGATGGTCCCCAATGAACTTCAAAACGCTCAGCTCGTTGGTATGGCCACTGCGCATGCGCAAATACGAAATATGAAGGAGGTACTCGATTTCTTATGAACCTTAATGATTGATTTTGATGGAATTTTCAGGAACTTTCTTCAAACTACACGCTGGAATTATCGTTCTACTTTAATAAAAAACTAAACTTTATGCTCCACGAATAACAACAAAAATAATAATGATAGAGTTCTTGAATCTAGGCCACATATTTATGAAACTGAGCGCCCGGCTGGCTCCAGTACCTACATACTGGACTTAGGGCTTTCTTTACGCACGTCAAGAACTAAATCACTCGCGAAGAAATCGTGGAAACCCACTTCGAAGAAAAACGGAGTTACTGAAAAGATGTCCACTGGTACACGAAAAAACGCGAAAAATACACTGTTATACCGGTTTCGGTGATCAAACCATCTTCAGTAACAATAACTTGTTGTTATTGTTTGTTACTGACGATGATGTCATCACCGAAACCGGTATAACAGTGTATTTCGTGTATTAGTGGAAATATACAACTTTTCAATAACTCCCTTTTTCTTACGATTTAGGGCTTTCCTGCGAGAGGCACGAGGGTAGGTACTGACCACAGAAAACGGTGATCTACACCGAAGGGGCTTCTATACAGGTAAATAATAAACCGTTTCGCAATAATTTGCAACGTTGTTCTTTTTCAAATTCCGTTTGATAGTGCTGAATGAAATGAGTTAGTACTTGTTTTGGGTCTGTACCAGTAAGATTCGTAGTTATTCTAATAACAATTTGTAAAGATGTGATGGCGGCACTGAATCACCGTGGCTGCCAATCTAAAATGGCTCAGTTAGGGCTGAAGTATCCATGTGCGCGCTGAAAATCATTAACGTACGTAGTAATCGATCCGGTTGCGCGCTTTCAAACTACAAATTTTTGATGGACCTATGAAATCAAGAAGGGCAGGATAGAATTCACGCAGAATTCGAGTTCTCAGTACACAAAAAACACACATTATTTGAGCACGTTTTGTGCACGCGCGCTCTTACATTTCAAATCAGAAGTTTTATATTTAATACAGGTATTTTTATCGCAGTCACAGAACATTGCGTAGAATCACATTTATTCACTTCCGATCCAAGGCCTTGCCGAGCATGCGTAATCAATCATATTTCCCAACCAATCTGAGTCTACGATCGAAAGGAGACTCAGCTGTGCCCACGTTTGCTGAAGATGACGCTGTTTCCGCCAGGGAGCCCGCCTACGCCGGCCACTTTCGCTCTTCTCTTGGAATCCCATCGGAAATGGATCATTACACCACGTGTCCTCAGATTATTCAAAAACCCTCGTCCCCAGCTATCACCCAGGCCAGAAGACAAACCTCAGCTTGACAAGTTTCTTCTAAATGAAATTAATCGCAATTTGCTTTGAGGTCTGAGGACGGTTGACAGTGAAGGATACAATAAATTTTATTCAGAAGTGCAGCAACGAAAATTCCAAAAACGCGCCGATCTTTGGTACTATTATTTTTCTTTTCTGAAACAATCTTAATGATATTTACAGAAGTTTAGGATCATCAGCATGCAGTTTCATAGGCATCAGTTTAGGAGCCTCTTAAATTTTTGAGCAAAACATAAGGGTTTTTCCCTCATTTTTATTACCGCTGAAATCACGCGTGCCATCTCTCCCTTTGTGCACCCCCCCCCCCCCCCCCACCGCGTTAGTGCTATAACACAGCTGCTAAAATGCTTGTAACAAAAGTAAACCTCTAAATGCTTGTAACATAAGTAAACCCGCATTTACGAGTATCTTTATGCTACTTTCTTTGACCGCTCCCTCTGGTTTGGGCCACCAGTTGCCACTAAAATACGATAAGTCCTATCTACGGCAATTATTTATTTATTTATTTATTTTTATTTCGGTTTATTATTTTCAATAATGAACCATTGGAATCGAGCATGAAAAAAAAAATTCTTACCCCCCCCCCCCTCAAAATTTGATGGTTTACGTTTCAAGGTATGTAGAATCCAAAACTGCAATAAAACGCTGCAAATCCCTGCACAACGGTTTATTATTTTGTATAGAATACCCTTCCGTTACAGATCACAGCTCTATGTATAGATAACCCGTCTATATAATATGATATATACTATTCTATACATATTATGTAGATCGCAGACCCTCCTTAGGTTAGTACCTAACCCCGTACTCGTTACTAGGTACCTACCTAAATCACGAGTTAAATGTTGCTAAAATAATTCTGCCGATGGCAAACAGTACCTAACAAAAAGAAACACACATAATGAAGTTCTGAAAAGAAATTGTTGATGAGGAGTGAAAAAAGTTGCGAAAGTACCTACCAACAAACTCCAGCCCCTTCTACGTAGATGGTATAATGAACCGTTGTGTAATAATTTACCGTTGAGTAATGATTTACCGTAGTAATAATTTACCCATCAATAATACTTCAACGTTTGTTCAAGTTTCACTACCTACCAACAAACTCCAAAAGAGCCATCATTTTTCAAATGAAATAATATCACAGAACAACCAACTCGACTTTATACTCCGCCAATATAATCAGGTGGCCCCTAGCAATGATTTTATCTCCGCCAATTGTATACAATTTCATTCACACTGGAGTCGAAAATGCCTGTCGGTGCAAACTTCGGGGCCTTACTGTGAACGAACGGCTGGACGTACGACGCTCCGGATGGTCTTAAAAAACTCGCAAGTTCAAGAACTATTTGAAACCGTAAAAATATTCACGTAAAAAAATGGTATAGGCGTTTTGAAAATTTCAACCCCTATTTTGAACCCCTTAGAGATGACTCACAGTAACGTCGAGCTTCGAGGACCAACTAGACAGCGAACGGAACCTATAACCCGAATTTCATCAATTTTCTTTCATGGTAACTAAGAAAAGTGGCCCGTACGGCGTACGGCGTACGGCGGACAGACGGAAATATTTTTATTGCAGTTTTGGATTCTACATACCTTGAAACGTAAACCATCAAATTTTGAGGGGGGGAAAGATTTTTTTTTTTTTCATGCTCGATTCCAATGGTTCATTATTGAAAATAATAAACCAAAATATTTCTGTCTGTCCGCCGTACGCCGTACGGGCCACTTTTCTTAGTTACCATGAAAGAAAATTTATGAAATTCGGGTTATAGGTTCCGTTCGCTGTCTAGTTGGTCCTCGAAGCTCGACGTTACTGTGAGTCATCTCTAAGGGGTTCAAAATAGGGGTTGAAATTTTCAAAACAACTATACCATTTTTTTTACGTGAATATTTTCACGGTTTTAAATAGTTCTTGAACTTGCGAGTTTTTTAAGACCATCCGGAGCGTCGTACGTCCAGCCGTTCGTTCACAGTAAGGCCCCGAAGTTTGCACCGACAGGCATTTTCGGCTCCAATGTGAATGAAATTGTATACAATTCAAACCAAATGTCGTAACCAGAGACGCGCCCACAATAGGAAATTTGGCGGAGATGAAATCATTGCTAGGGATCACCTGATTATATTGGCGGAGTATGAAGTCGAGTTGGTTGTTCTGTGATATTATTTAATTTAAAAATGATGACTCTTTTGGAGTTTGTTGGTAGGTAGTGAAACTTGAACAAACGTTGAAGTATTATTGATGGGTGAATTATTACTACGGTAAATCATTACTCAACGGTAGATTATTACACAACGGTTCATTACACCATCTACGTAGAAGGGGCTGGAGTTGGTTGGTAGGTACTTCCGCAACTTTTCTCACTCCTCATCAACAATTTCATTTCAGAACTTCATTATGTGTGTTTCTTTTTGTTAGGTACTGTTTGTCATCGGCAGAATTATTTTAGCAACATTTAACTCGTGATTTAGGTAGGTACCTAGTATTTTTGTTTGGAAATGCGAACTTTTGGCGAAATTTGGCATTTTATCATGTACCCACGGTCAGATATCGTCTGGAGTGGGACACAAACAAATTATTTATATATAATTTAATGCTTGGTTATTTTACGGGTTCGTCTTCTCCTGTAGGACTCATCATGCAGTATAATATCTTCATTTTAGCAAACATGTTGTCGCAAAACATCCAGTTAGGCTATTAGTTTGAAAGCATCATGGGAACATTTTTAATGCGGATTGAAGATTGAAAGTAAAAGTAACGGTAGAAGTTCGAAATCATTGTATTGAATCCATCTCGCCTGAAGGTCCAAGCTGATCAGGGTTCCTCGAGGAAAACTTCTTCACGGGCTGCCATTGATTCAACCGAGGTAGATTTCAAAAATGAATAAAGCGCTCGTTATTTTGTGAATTGGAGATCGGTGAATCCTATCCTCACAAGTATATTTCACCCACCCTTCAGGGAACTTCTACAACGATTTGTGCCCATTCTGGTGATAGTAGTTGTTGTTTGAAGTATAATGGAAGTTCATTGATGAAAAATCAATCACTCCATGAAACAGAAGGAGGTTCCATGTTATGAATAACTTTCCTGATTACACTGTACGTGTTTGCCAGTCAATGTCTTGATAATTCGAGGCAACAATTCGTATACATTTTGAGTGGTCAGAAACAAAGTAACGGTAGAAGTTCGAAATCATTGTATTGAATCCATCTCGCCTGAAGGTCCAAGCTGATCAGGGTTCCTCGAGGAAAACTTCTTCACGGGCTGCCATTGATTCAACCGAGGTAGATTTCAAAAATGAATAAAGCGCTCGTTATTTTGTGAATTGGAGATCGGTGAATCCTATCCTCACAAGTATATTTCACCCACCCTTCAGGGAACTTCTACAACGATTTGTGCCCATTCTGGTGATAGTAGTTGTTGTTTGCAGTATAATGGAAGTTCATTGATGAAAAATCAATCACTCCATGAAACAGAAGGAGGTTCCATGTTATGAATAACTTTCCTGATTACACTGTACGTGTTTGCCAGTCAATGTCTTGATAATTCGAGGCAACAATTCGTATACATTTTGAGTGGTCAGAAACAAAGTAACGGTAGAAGTTCGAAATCATTGTATTGAATCCATCTCGCCTGAAGGTCCAAGCTGATCAGGGTTCCTCGAGGAAAACTTCTTCACGGGCTGCCATTGATTCAACCGAGGTAGATTTCAAAAATGAATAAAGCGCTCGTTATTTTGTGAATTGGAGATCGGTGAATCCTATCCTCACAAGTATATTTCACCCACCCTTCAGGGAACTTCTACAACGATTTGTGCCCATTCTGGTGATAGTAGTTGTTGTTTGCAGTATAATGGAAGTTCATTGATGAAAAATCAATCACTCCATGAAACAGAAGGAGGTTCCATGTTATGAATAACTTTCCTGATTACACTGTACGTGTTTGCCAGTCAATGTCTTGATAATTCGAGGCAACAATTCGTATACATTTTGAGTGGTCAGAAACAAGGTAATTCTGCACTCTGAACGCTGGTTCAACGAGTAGTACTGACTTCTGTTTATATTAGTTTCCCATTTTTAAATGAAAGTAGGTTCCGTCCACACTCTCCTACGATGTATATTCCATTTTCTATGAGTTTTCAAAGTTTCAGCAACAAGTGACGGCATTGCGCTCCTCCCGGCTAGGCGGGACCCCCTCGCCCAGTGTGACGTCACTTGTTGCCGAAATTTTGAATGCTCATAGAAGAAGAACTATTCATCGTGCGAGAGTGCGGTTAGTCTCACAGTTCTTAGAATGGAACCTACTGTCATTCAAAAACATAAACGAAAGTCAGTACTCCATTTGGAAATACCTCCCAATTCTTTTGCAAGGTTTATAATTTTCTGTCGATAAAAACCCCTTCTATCTCGAACACAGTTTCTACAGTATTCTCAAAACTATTAGAAGTATGCGGAAATTAGGGTAGCTATGGCTGGTCCCGTTTTGTTCAACTTTAATGCCACGAAAATGCGTTTGCAACAACAAATAGATTTATTTGAAGAAACTTCACTGTACATCAATACAGAAGCATGTGTGACATCCTGTGACACCATTTCACATACTAGATGGAAAGTGCCTTTGGATTTTTTAAATTCTGCTACGGCAAAACTGCCTGCCGCGTTATTTCGTCAGGATTCGGCTTCTTCTTCCCTTCTCGGTGGATTTTTTGATATCTTTCATCCAGACGCATATTATCACAGATTTCATTCGTTCTCTCCTTTTCTTTCACGTTCGATGTTTCACTGTCTTCATGATATTTTCTCCATTCTCAGCCAAATGAAGAGGAAGAAAAAATCCTGAAAACGTGAGGAGCTAACACGCGATCTGCTCTGAATGGTAGTATATTAGATTTTCTGGTCGTGGAATACCCCCCCCCCCCCTCCCCCAATTGCACTATTGGCTACGGTGTAGAAACAAGATAATTTAACTGTGTTGGAGTCGTTAGACAAATTTACAGATGAACCAGATGATGGATTTTGTTGATAGATATACTTTTGCAACTTGAGCAACCGTTGAAGTAATATTAATGGGCAAATTATCACACAACGGTAAATTATTATACAACTGTCTACGTAGAAGGGGCACCTTATACCGGTAAATTATTACACAACAGTTTATTATTTACCTTATGCTTCATAAAAAACTACAAATAATTAGTGATTTAATTATTGAATCCCGCGCGTTTGTATGACACTTTAATTCCTGGGCCGGCTCTAGTACTCCATTTAGGGCTTTCCTGGAGGGAGCTCTAGGGTACTGACCACAGAAAACAGTGATCTACGCAGAAGGGTCATCTAAACAGGTAAATAATAAACCGTTGTGTAATAATTTGCAGCTTTTTTCAAGAGTTCCTCAACCCCCAACAAGGATTTTTCCCAACTTTCTGTAACTATCTTCATAAGTAAATTTTTTATTAATATCATTGCGGAGTTCAAATGAATTATGATTCAGTGAATGTCGAATTAACTACGAGTAATTTGGTAAAATGCTATACACGTTGACATCTACTGAATCATAATTCATTTGAACTCCGCAATGATATTAATGAAAATCAAGGAGCTATGAGGGTTTCAAGGAGAAAAAGTTCGAAAGTAATGCATTTTTGGTTTAAATTATTATGGCAGTCTCAGGGCTCTAGTTCCTAATGTACAGTAAAATCTGAAGTCTTACTGTTCAACAGGGTTCCATTCTGCTTTACTTACCGAAGGAACCGAGTCACGCAAAACTGTTTCATGCAAGTTATAATGGTACTGAATTTTGTTATAAGGCAACTATATAGTAATTAAAGTACAAAATTAATTGGTTGCTCGTTGTATAAGTATAAACCAAGATCTGAAGAAGCTTTAAGCTGAAAATCCGTTCCAAAGGCAAGCTTTTATACCACTATAAATCACGATTTGTATTTCCCCCATCGGCACTTGTATACGCACTTGAAAGGAAATGAAAAAGGGGCTGTTGGTGAGGCTGGGGACCTCCCCAGTTGTGGCTCATTGTGATGGCGGAATAAAGGACCTATTAACCTGGCCACCCCTCTTCCAAACAATAGGTCACACCTTAACTATCGTCCACGTTAATTAATTATGCCCTGCGCTATTATACAAGGGGTGGGCTCGACGTCGGCACTTCGGTATCGCCTTGTATCAGAGGCAAAATAACGAATTATGTTCTCCATATCTTGAAGTGATTTGATTCATTACTTCCAGCTGAAACGTAGGTGGTAGGAAGTGCTCGTTCATCCTTCGTCTGTGGATAGTATAATTATGTTGTAAGTAGGAAACAACTAACTGGGTATAGTTTGAAAAACTATTGTACCCAGACACGTCCGTTATCATATGGATTCAAACCACATCGTCACAGCAGGCTGGCCTAGTGTTCCAAAAACTACGTAGCTGCTTATCTTCTGAATATACTCGTACTGTGATTTTCACACTATGACTAGGTTCCTATACGTTTATACTGAGACTTGAAACTTGACTATGCGCAATTTACTGCCTCATGTTGAGGATACTGCAGTGACATTAAATTGGATAATAAGGCGACCCCTATGTGGCGTGAATATAATGAAAAGGTTAATATACTACTACGAATTTACTTACTTAGGTATGACATCGGATACTATTCTAGAAATTTTCAAGTTATTTACAAATATTTCGATGAAAAATGTAGTATTTATCAGCGTCCAGTGAGTCACCTTGTTGAAACACCCTCATATGTATAATATGGTTGAGGTATTCTGGCAACGTATCCTACAAGATACCATATTTTTGCATTTGTATTGTTGAATGAGTAGCAATAAATAGCATTATTCAAACATTTTTGTGTGCTGATGATCTATGAGAGGAGTTAAGTTATCGGAAAACTTATTTTTTTCCCCCAAGCAACTGCATTACTTTATCATTTTCAAACTGAGTGTTTCGAACACTACACTCCGCTACAACCTCTGGAACACGTAGCTGATTTTTTCTTATTCTCGACTTATTAGAACAGTCAACATGTGACAAATTCTTATTAGATACTCACAAAAATTCTTCAAATTTTCACTTCGATGAGTGTGTCATGGGAGTACTAGTGGTAGGAGTTTCCGTCATTTGATGTTTATCCAAAATTAACATTAGATTTGGTTTTCTGAAGACAACAAAAATGATCGAGATGTGAGGATCAAACGGATTTTCAAATTTGATATTTACACATAAATATTACGATTAGACCTTTGCAAGGTCAGTAATGAGCAAATTCAGATCTTAAACTCTAGTGTCTTACTTATGATGTATTTTATTTTGCGCAAGCGAATTAGAGTTGGAACTGAAGAAGTGAGTTTATGATTAATTTTTGTACATTTTTGAATCTTGACAAGAAGTTAAACTGAAACTACAGTTATTAGCTCAATTATTTTTGTGCTGAGTACGGCTAACATAAGTAACCGTCCATAACAGCAAGTGATTCAGAGAGCTCGTTATTTCGTACTTACGATCAGACTTTTGCATTAACTCGTCATGTTTCCTGTAATCCAGAAGTAGTATGCAAATCGACGAAGAAACCATGTCTTCCAGCTTTTAACAAGATAAGACCACATTAGGTAAATGAGGGAGCGTGAAACGGGGAAATATAGACGTCCTCATTTTATTCATCATTGCAACTACCTGTCCTGTCCCGAGTGTTGAGGTTACTGATAAAATGCTAATGTTCACTACACCAGTTTGTGTTGACTTGTCGGAAAAACTGATCGACGGTAGAGCGTATACCTCAACCATACTTCGCACAAGTCACTTTTATATTTACCTATTAGGTATGTAGAAAAACATTACTATAGAAATAGAGTTCCTGAAATTAATTCTCTATAGGCGTGGCTCAGCGCATTCTCGCTCTAACAGTAATGATTTCCCCATCAGTAGGTCCTTGGACATGATGCTGCAGGTCTGAATTATTTTTCTCACAAAAACGTGGGCGGGTCGAACCCAAGCTCTAAAATGATTCAACCTTGGCTTCAGGGGGCTTAACGATTGTCCATTATATTTCTTATAACTTCTCATAGAACCCTTACTGCTTGTTCACATCACCACAGCCTCGATAACTCGCGAGGTAGCCTGGGACTTGAAAGTTTACCATTTGTTCGTAACGCGAAAAAAAATACGCGCCTCCTTATCTTTAGTAATTTATTTACCCAATTATAGCTTCGCAGTAGCACCAAGATAGGAGCCACGTACCTGTACGTGAAAAAAAGGGTTATAATGTTATCTTCGTATGTATGGCTTCATAAGGCCAAAAATGGATAACACACGAAAGGTTTGAATAATTCTTTAGAGAATACACAGCCAAAATAGAAAAAACGGCTGAGCTCATTAGGTAATTAGGTACCTACCTACTTACCTAAAAATTCTCAAAATGATAATCACCCCAAATGTCTAGAAAATGAACAACCATTACGTTTTATGCAACTCTATTCAGAGCCCCAAACCCGGGGTGTTTATTAGGATAGGTAATTTT
Source organism: Leptopterna dolabrata (assembly GCA_954871275.1). NCBI lineage: Eukaryota > Metazoa > Arthropoda > Insecta > Hemiptera > Miridae > Leptopterna > Leptopterna dolabrata. The sequence continues at coordinate 31,658,456 of OX940981.1, read as the reverse complement.
TGTTCTACACTTGTTGAATTCGAATTACTTACGATATACTATGATTTAAAAAAAAAATAAATAACAAGATAGATATTTACGGGTACAAATACATTTTATGTAGTGAACTTGTTGTTATAACTAATAATCATTGAAAAAGAAAAACGCTGCACATTATTAAACAACGGTTTATTATTTATCTGTATAGATGCCCCTTCTGCTTATATCACTGTTTTCTGTGGTCAGTACTCTGGAGCTCCCTCTGGGAGAGACCTAAATTGAGTGTATTGGAGCCGGCCCGGGAATTAAAGTGCCATACAAACGCGCAGGTTTCAATGATTGAATCATTAATTATTTGTAAGTATATTCATGGAGCATAATGCCAATAATAAATCGTTGTGTAATAATTTACCCAATAATACTTCAACGTTTTTTCAAGTTGCAGAAGTACCTATCAACAAAATCCAAAAGATCCATCATTTTTCAAATTGAATAATATCACGGATCAACCAGCTCGACTTCATCCATCCGTGATTATAATCAGGTGCTCCCTAGCGATGATATCTGGGCTGAATGTATACAACTTGATTCACCCTCCTGTTGGCGAAGCCTGTCGGTGCAAATTTCTGAGCCTTACCGTGAACGAACGGCTGGACGTACAATGCTCCGGATGGTCTCGAAACACTCTAATGTTCAACAACTATTTAAACCCGTAAAAAAAATTCGAGCTTACGAAGTCCTGGAGGTTTCAACCCCTATTTTTCACCCCTTAGAGATGACCGACATTAACGCCGAGCTTCGCGGACCAGCTAGACCCCGAATGGGACCTACAAACCAAATTTCATCAATTTTGGTTAATGGTAACTAAGGGAAGTGCGAAGCACGGCGTACGGCGCGGCGTACGACGGACGGACAGAAAATTTTTATTGCATTCTCGGATTCTACATACCTTGAAACGGAAACCATCAAATATTGTGAGGGTGGCGGCGGGGGGGGGGGGGGGGGGGGGGGGTTACCTTTTTTTATGCTCGATTCCAAAGGTTCATTATTGAAAATAATAAACCAATAACGATGCAAATTATTACACAACTGTTTATTATTTAGTCGTATATAGATCCCCTGCTGCCTAGATCACTGTTTTCTGTGGTCAATACTTACCCTCATGCTCCCCCCAGGAGAGCCCTAAATATTGTACTGGAGCCGGACCGAGATTTGCAGTTTCATACAACTGCGCGGGAATAATTCAATCATTAATTATTTTTAGTTATTCATGAAGCATAAGGTAAATAATAAACCGTTGTGTAATAATTTACCGTTCTGCAATAATGTAAGACTGTTGTGTAATAATTTACCCAATAATACCTCAACATTTGTTCAAGTTGCAAAACTACCTATCAACGAAATAAAAAAGATCCATCATTTTTGAAATTAAATAACATCACAGAACAACCTACTCGCCTTCATATAGACATCCATGATCGTAATCAGGTACTGCCTAGCGATGATAGTGGGCCGGATTTATACGTTTGATTCACGATCATGTTGACGAAACTTTTCGGTGCAATCGAACGGCTGGTCGTACAATACTCTCAAAAAGTTCAAGATCAATTATTTAAAAATTTGAAAAAAATTATACCGTTGCATTAAAAGTTTTTGAGCTACGGCGTTCTGAAAATTTCAACCCCTATTTTTCACCCCTTAGAAATGACTGACAGTAACGCCAAGGACCAACTAGACCCTAAACGGGACCTACAAACCAAATTTCATTAATTAGTGTACGGCGGGAAGACAGAAATTTTTTTATTAAATTTTCGGATTCTACATAGCTCGAAACGGAAACCATCAAATTTTGAGGGGGTGTTAAATTTTGTTTTTTCATGCTCGATTCCAAAGGTTCATTATAGGTTCATTAAATAATAAACCAAAAATATTATCCTGGTGTTGCCCCATCTTCAAGAAACGTTTGAATGATTATAATGATATTCTCGTATAACCAATTAAATAACTTGAAACCCGGTCTTTAGAATTCAGCCAAGCTGCTTGAATCAACTTCGGACAACAGCAGCTGTACAGCAGTAAGTCAGGTAGTAATGCTTTAAAGTAGGTAATTCAATTATTCCTGTACTGGGCACCCGTAGCCGTTAATAAATCAAGCTCTACTACTGCTCTCGTCAACAAATTTTAGAACAGGATAATTCATCAGTAAATCACAACTGGTTTCCACTCAGTAATACACATTACCGGATTCAATCAGGATAACGTAGTGAGCTATCTATCACGAAGGGAATTGAAATAAATTGGTGTAACCCGGGAGGAATCACCGTAAAAACTGATTTATTCTCCTCGCGCCGAAGCGATAGATCCACAAAACGTAATAATAATAATATAGCGGGGGGAGGGGATGTGCCCTGAGGCAAATTGAAATTTGTTTATCCCTCATTGTTGGTTGTAGATGAACTAGTGAGGTGTTTCAACAGCTCGTTACCTAGCCCTGTGATTTACAACTGGGCACTGTTTAGCATAATAACCCAAACCTATTGTCTGAGATGTGTTATGATAATTGCGCGTACGCATCTGCCAAACGGAATTGGACTTGCTTCCGCCCACGGGTAGCTCCATCAGTTTTTTTTTTCTTCGTTCCTCCTGGAGCTCTGGATGTGACTAAGTGTCTCTGACGTGGCAATACTGAGTCCTCCAACGGAGTCCGCCAACACTGATCATCTGAGCGGGTATGCGCGGAAGTGATTCATAGCGACAGGATTGAAGAACTAGTAAAAAAGACCCAAGTTCTTACCAGCGAGTTGCGACATTCTGTTGTCGAGCCCTAAGTGTATAGGGGCCCCCTCAATTTTAGTTGTAGTTTTAATGAGCAAAATACGTATCAACATACCATTTTTGTTGAACCACTCTCTTGAAAAATATTATAAATTCTTCTTCAACGATGTAACATTTTCTTTATAGATAGCCTAGAACACTGCTCTGTGTGCCAGACCCTTGGTATTTCCATAACTCATTATACTTATTTATTTAAATTGCAAGTTTGTACTCAAATTTTCTGATTTGCTGCTTATTATTGCTGAAATGCTACGATTACAGTGCTTGAAGAAAAATCGTTTAATGAGTCTTTCACTTCTTCTTATGCCTTTTCTAGTCAGTCTACCGCTTTTCTCAATGTTTTCATTATTATCATCTCTCCGCTCCACTAATGTATGCATCTTCATACTAAATGAAGCTGCATATTCGACTGCTAGGTTCGCTAATTGTGCTTCGGGCTTCTAACGCCTCCTAATTCTGTTTTGTTCCGTAGCTTATTATTATCTCGTATCGATCCATGTTTTCCAACCACGTTCTGCCACCGAATTCTGCAGGCGTTGAACGATATTTTTCGTCGCGGTTAGCGATTTCTCCACTTTTCTGTCCTACGTAATATAACACAGAAATCCTCCTTCAGTGACTATTTGATATTCTAGAAGATGAAAAGTTGGCAAAGATGTGGTTGGGGAATCGAGGAGGTCGTGGTCTCCTTGTTAGACATGAACATGCTGCTAAGTGACATTCTAGCATCCACCGTTCTAACTTGTTAACGGGGTAGATTGCGTGAATTATTACGCAACCACCGTTGTGTAATAATTTAATTCACATTGTATAATGATAATCAGCGAAGCCTGCAGAGCACAACCCTCCGGGATACAGGTTCGTTACGCCTTTGTTACCTCCCGCCTAAGCTTGTTCCTTGTCCAAAACATTTCTGGTAAATCACCATTCCCAATCGGAGCACAGAATAAACGAACAACCCACGACCTTTCGACTTTACAAAACTTGTCGGAAACGGGATATTCACCTTGTCATCCGAAATGAAAATGAATGAACGAAAAATACCTACCCGACTTGAAAATCCACTTGGAACGTTTCAGATGACGTTTGACATCTCCATTCGGTCGATCACCATACAAACGGTCATGTCCGAGTAAATTATTGAAAGACTCGCCGTACACGAGAAGGCAGTGTGAAAGAGACGGGGCCACAAGTAATGGCGACCCCCCTTGAACACACTTCGGGTTCCCTCTCTAATTATTTGTGTTCTTCCCAGAGTCTAAATGGTAGTACTCCGTGATTTGCTGGGTAGGTGCCGGGTGATTTGGTGCCCGATAGCCTCTTGTACCCTATTAGCTCTACACGCACTAGCCCCGTCTTAATCGCGTCCAAATTGCTTTTTTTCGGGTCTCGTGACGACAGCAAGCGCCCGTTTCACTAAATTCTCGTGAAGGGAAAATGTCGTTCCAATTAGAGTGGACAAGTATGGACGGGCATCAGAGCTGTTGATGGCACAATTAAATTCCACGATCGAATCACCCTATCGAACCCGTGAATAGTCACTTCATCAAAGGCTCTACCTTCGTATTCGTTCAACATTTATTCTATGCCTTTCATTGTCTTGGTGTGAAAAAAATGACTAATATACGGAGTGATTATTTATTTTGTTAATCAACAAAGAAGTTTGATTAGTGATGGAGAATTGTATACCTATCACATTTCCCTCCACTTGAAGAAATTCGAGTCACATAGGCGTTGTTCTTTGGTTATGGCATCCAGTGGTTTATCCACCGGAGGTAGTTTGGGATCGTCACCTAGATTCCTGGATAGTGGATCCGAGACGACATTGATGCATACTTCCAGTGAAATGGATAGTGGGTGATAGGCAGTGGAAAATAGGATGATGGAGGAAGATTTCCAGTTGGATCTATTTGTATGTCTCCTGTTTCAAAACTCGTACGTATGGTTTAGTAGGATTCCTGAGGGTTCAAGCTGTTTGAGCAAGCCTATAGACTCTGAGAGCGCACTCAACATTGGCCTCAACTAATGAGGAAGGCCCATGGGTCTGGACTTGACTGAGCTTTTAAGCCAACCGTTTACCCAAATACCTACTGAGTTTTTACTCGGCTGTTAAATGGGGATGAAGTAACGATTAGTCGGGAGAAATAGCGGATATTCACTTGGTTTTGAAAATTATGTGCTGTCTTCAAGTGAAACGATTACGTTACTCCTCTATAGTCAATTGAGCACCGAAGAGACATGTTGCCATTATGGGTTCTACCACAACAGTTCATGTTGGATAATACCGAGGCTGTTAGAGTCGAAAAGGAAAACGACGCAACTATCAATATAACAACGACTGGTGAGGTTGATAAACGGACGCATAGATGCTAAAGGAGGGACGATAATATCTTGGACATGGGTTTACAGGAAGGTATTCCCAATTGAAGTAAGATTTACTGCATTGACACCTGCTTCAATGTTGTCAATAGGGCGGGAACCTTTATCTGAACAACACTGGTATACTGCAGTCTGTTTCAATGGAGTTTTAGTTTATTGTGACTGGCGAGAGTTTACAGTGGTCGAAACCGCTTTGTCCTTCTTTCACGGTAAGGGGAGGCAGAAACAACTCTAATGCGACTGTGCCGCACATACGGCACTTGCGCCGCGTAAAGTACCGGCAAATAAGTGAGGGAAAAGCGACGAGCTTGGAACCCCTGTCGCGGAGCGGACTATTCAGATGATCTTAGAGAAACATGGGCCGATCCGCGGCCAGCTTATCAGCTCTGATCAGGAACATTAACGTCAGCAGTCCCTAGCTATCCTCTCAATCCATGAGCTTATCTCTCGCCTTCCATCGTCGTATTTTCTACATTGGCATCGAGAAGAGGCAACGCTGTTTGAAAGACATCCGTCGGTTTCACTCGGTGAAATTTTATAGATACGGATCGGATACAGATAAAGATACATCGCTATTGAGATAAAGAGCTATAAGATAAACGAAAAATACATAGACACCGTCTTATCTCTCACGTAACTAAGGGCCGGTTTCACCAACGCAGCTTAAACCTGGTATCAATAAATCCTGGATTCAAATTTGATCTGTGGTTCAGAGCTTCGACAGTTTCACCAACGTTTTTGATCCGCGGTTTAGCCGAACTTGGGTTTAAGCCGAGATTGTTCAGTTTGCATCAGAAATCCCGTATTACAGATGACATGGAGGAGAGATGCTCATCCATGAGTTGTGGATCTGTGATATTTCTTCTATGGATACTTAAATTTTGTCCGCCATCCTCTGTTGTGGAGACATTAAACTGCATAATAGTAGCCAGTTGCGGAAGTTTCGCGATTTTTTCTTATGCCTCTAGCCTCTGTCATTCTCATTCTGAGAACTTCTGCTCGACTCCACTCTGTCATTACTACAAAAGACCATCTTACATCTTTCGAGACAGCTCTTGTCATAAATTATAGATAGCCTACCTAGGCTCTTCTATAAAAGGTATCTACTTTTTTACAATAATTCGCTGTATGCAGAAGAAGTTATATACATGTACTTATTAGCGCAGTCTGCGAGTACCTACCACGTACAATGAAGGTTTGTTTACCTACTCGAAGAAATAAATAATGATGGGTCTGACGTTGTTGCCTACCTGGATTGGTGTAAAATTATATTTATTACACATTTTTGGTTGCACTCACATTTCTGTTTCGAGAACTAGAAGGAGTTCTCTTGCATCGAGCACTAAGCTCATCCCTTCCGTCGGAAGGCGGAAACTCGCGAAAAAATCGCCGTCATCCCACTTGTGGAAATGCTCGACCCTTTCGCGTATTATCGCCGTCTGGGCGCGGCCACTTCCAGAAGTTCATTGAAATATTCATCCAAGGATGACTCAAACACTTCAATGTAACGATTCATCGCACTAAATGTTGATGCAAGATTGCAAGTTGAGAAGTAATATGAAAAACACTGATAAAATAGATTTCAAAATGGCGATGGCCTGGAGGAGAATCGGAGATCAACCGTAGATCAGAGGTTTAAACCACCTGAAACGAGGTATTAACTTAATACGCCGTTGCCGCGACTTATTCCTAGATTAGGCGTTCGTGAAACTGTCTTTTCTCAGAATCGATGGCTTAAACCTCAGCCGGGATTGAACTCTGGATAATCCGCGTTGGTGAAACCGGCCCTAAGCTAGGTTCGAAGACATCGACAGAGAAATATAAAAATCACTCTCGTTGGTAGGATAATACATTATGAATAATATTGCTATAATAGCTATAGCAGAGGTGGTACCTGTAGGTTTGCAGAGTTATGCAGTCTCAATCCTCGGTCAGAAAATCAAATTTTGAAAAGAACATACTTACATCACACTTTCGTAAATCCCGACTGTAGTTTGTAGTGACACCATACCTACTGAATGATCCTGATGAATTACCGAGCTTCAGACATGATATCAAGGAGAAAAATATTGAAAATATTGAGAACAGTATTGACGTGGACAAATTACTAAACTATGGATATGGTTCCATCTTCCTCTGTATGTACCTACTCACAAACTGCAAAGTGCTTCAAGTCTGTATTTTAGCCAGTTATTTCGGAGAATGAAATATTTAGGCCTTCAAACCAAAATTGCGGTAAATACGAAAAGTTTACTATTCAAATGGATTGAAATAAATTGATATGATAAACCGAACTGTAATAAATAGAAATAAATTGATGGAAATGAATCGTGTTGTGGCGAATTATATCTGCACATGTTACATCCATACAAGTCTACACATCGTTTATTATTTTAAATAATGAACCTGTGGAATCGAGCATGAAAAAAAAAATTAACCCTCCCCAAGAAAAAATATTTTTTTATAAAAATATTTATGTTTCAAGGTACGTAAAATCCGAAAATGCAGTAAAAACGCTGCATATTATTACACGAGGTTTATTATTTACCTGTATAGACGCCCCTTCTGCGCATATCACTGTTTTCTTTACCCAGTACCCTCCAGCTCCCCCCCCCCTCCAGGAAAGCCCTAAATGGACTACTGGAGCCGGCCCGAGAATTAAAGTTTCATACAAATTTTTTTTTTTCATGCTCGATTCCAAAGGTTCATTACTGAAAATAATAAAACACAATTTCTGTCCGTCCGCCGTACGCCGCACTTTTCACTTTTCTTAGCTACCATGATCCAAAATTAATGAAATTTGGTTTGCAGGTCCCGTTAGGGGTCTACTTGGTCCTCGAAGCTCGGCGTTACTATCAGTCATCTCTAAGGAGTTCAAAATAGGGGTTGCAATTTTCAGAACGCCGTAGCTCGAAAACTTTCAATAGCAGGGTATGTTTTTTTTACTTTTGGTTTATTATTTTCAATAATGAACCATTGGAATCGAGCAAGAAAAAAAAATTCTTACCCCCCCTCAAAATTTGATGGTTTACGTTTCAAGGTATGTAGAATCCGAAACTGCAATACAAATATTTCTGTCTGTCCGCCGTACGCCGTACGCCGTACGGGCCACTTTTCTTAGTTAACATGAAAGAAAATTGATGAAATTCGGGTTATAGGTTCCGTTCGGGGTCTAGTTGGTCCTCAAAGCTCGACGTTACTGTCAGTCATCTCTAAGGGGTTCAAAATAGGGGTTGAAATTTTCAGAACGCCGGATCTCAAAAACTTTAGATCAAAGGGTATGGTTTTTTTAAAGTTATTAAATTTGTCTTGAGCTAAACAATTTTTTAAGACCTCCCGGAGCACTGTACGTCCAGCCGTTCGTGTGCACCAACAAGCTTCGTCAACACGATCGTTAATCAAACGGTATAAATCCGGCCGGGATTTCATCACTAAGGAGCACCTGATTGTAATCATGGATGGCTGTATGAAGTCGAGTTGTTCGTTCTATACGATAATTATTTCATTTGGCAAGTGATGGACTATTGGATTTTGTTGGTAGGTAGGTACTTCTGAAACTTAAACAAACGTTGAAGTATTATTGATGGGTAAATTATTAAACAATGGCAAATTATTACACACCGGCAAATTATTACACAACGGTGAATTATTACACAACGGTAAATTATGACACCACGGTAAATTATTACACAACGGTAAATAATTACACAACGGCTCAACTACCCAGAAGGGGCTGGATTTTGTTGATAGGTACTTTTGCAACTTGAACAACTGTTGAAGTATTATTGAAGGGTAAATTATTACACAATGGCAAATTATTACACAAAGGTAAATTATTACACAACGGCTCATCTACCCAGAAGGGGCTGGATTTTCTGGATAGGTACTTTTGCAACTTGAACAACCGTTGAAGTATTATTGATGGGCAAATTATTACACAATGGCAAATTATTACACAACGGCAAATTATTACACAACGGTAAATTATTACAAAGCGGTAAATTATTACACCACGGTAAATTATTACACAACGGTAAATTATTACACAACGGCTCATCTACCAAGAAGGGGCTGGATTTTGTTGATAGGTACTTTTGCAACTTGAACAACCGTTGAAGTATTATTGATGGGCAAATTATTACACAATGGTTCATTATTCTATCTCCGTAGAAGGGGAACCTATACAGGTAAATTATTACACAACGGTTTAGGTAGGTACCTAGTAACGAGTACGGGGTTAGGTACTATCCTATGGAGAGTCCGCGATCTACATAATATGTGTAGAATATTACATACTTATTATATTATATAGACGGATTATCTATACAGAGAGCTGTGATCTGTAACAGAAGGGTATTCTGTACAAAATAATAAACCATTGTGCAGGGATTTGCAGCGTTTTTAGATTGACCTGAACTAAAGAATTTTTTAAGACCACCCGGAGCATTGTACGACCAGCCGTTCGTTTCCACCGAAAAGCTTGGTCAACACGATCGTGAATCAAGCGGTATAAATCCAGCCCAGATATCATCGCTAGCGAGCACCTGATTATAATCAAGGATGGCTGTATGAAGTCGAGTTGGTTGTTCATTAACATTATTTCATTCGAAAAATGATGGATCTTTTGGATTTTGTTGATAAGTACTTTTGCAACTTGAATAAACGTTGGAGTATTATTGGGTAAATTATTACACAACGGTAGATTATTACAGAACAGCAAATTATTACTCAACACTTTATAGTACTATCTACGCAGAAGTGGCATCCATACAGGTAAATTATTACACAGCGCTGTATTGTTTACCTTATGCTTCATGAATAATACAGATCTCTAATAATTGAATTATTAAATCCCGCGCATTTGTATTTTTTTTTTGAATGCATTTATTAAAGACAAGTAAAGTATAAAATGTAGAAAAAAATGCAATAATAGAACTACAATGTACAAAACAAATTACAAAAACTGAATGCATTATGAAACTTTAACTGCCGGGCCGGCTACAGTACTCCATTTAGGGCTTTCCTGGGGGAAGCTTAAGGGTACTGACCACAGAAAACAGTGATCTACGCAGAAGGGGCGTCTATACAGGTAAATAATAAACCGTTGTGTAATAATTTCCAGTGTCAAACACCCTCGAGCGGTCAAAAATAATGTGAACGGCAATCAATTGAAATTTTTTCAGCTTGCTTTAGATTAACTTACGTAGCCCGAGGTAGCGGCTACGAGTAATATAAAGGTACTCGTAAGGTGGATAACGAGGCCCTTATCAATCATTAATGCTGCCAGTTACGGAATGGACCGAAAGGCTCTGGGGTTGATTCCTGCTTTAGCGAAGTAAAGCGCTTCTACGAGTATAATATTCGTACGAGTACAATAAATCATGAATGCCCAGATCAACACAACTTCCGAAGGAAACTGAGCGCTTTCGATGTAAGGACAATGTTAATGTTGATTCCATTGAGAGAATACTCCTGCTTGTGACTTCTGTCAATTTAATTCAGTAATAACGAAAATACAATAGTTAGGGTTATTCTTTCAATGTTCTGGGGAAAAAACACGGTTGGGGTAGATATTCAACAAATTGTGACTATTATACTTTTTTTAAAATCCAAAAAACTGAAGCAGGTACATACGAGTAAGTCCTTGAAAAAGATAGCGTTCGCTTCTTGAACTTTGAATAAAACCGTTTGTTAGGAATCATAAATTGTGGTGGGCATTTTTTGAGACTCTCTTTATCTATAACTATAACAGGTAGAAGTTAATATAGGACTATTATTCTATAATGATAAAGATTCGTAAACGTAAATCAAATTTGAGAGACATAAACGGAAATCCCGGCGTTTAAGAGGCTCTTAGCGTGATCGCTCGATATACAAAATACGAATGAAATCGTCGCGATAAAATCCACAGCCGCGTGTCGCTACCACGTAATTTACAACGTTTTCCATGTAACACGAGTCACCCATTATTGAGGGCCGGTGTGACGCAACGTCTCCTTGTAGTAATTAGAAGGAACCCCAGAAAATGTAGCGCGGGCCACGAAACACCTTCAGGAGTATCCAACAGATACCGTCCGCGACGCCTCCAAAACGATAAGTTCGCTCCAACGGAACGAGATAAAATTGATAGGTTTACGACCCGGGTGGGCAACGGAGGGGCTCCGAAGCTTTTATTTTATTTTTTAATTAAACAATAAAAATAAAAGGTCCACCGAACGCCCCTATCGGAATGGTAACGAAAATAATGTCGCAGCCATTAGTGGTATCTCGTGTTTATAGTGATTGTGGAAGAAATAAAGGCTTGTACAGGTGTTTACATATAATGAATATTTTATATCTCTATAAGGGGATAATGTACATACACTTAATTCGAGTTTCTTCTTCCAATGGAGAAGGGTTTTGGTGGAAGGCAACTGGCAACAGAGAAGGAGAAATGGGGTGAGACCGATCACCGAAATTTCCACAAAGTACGTAGTTGGGACTGAAATCAGCTGGCCATTACTTGTAAGCATGGGCAGTAAGTTAATGGCTAGCTAAATCTAAAAGAAGCTAGTGATACTAAATTATTCAAGTTACCATTGCCGTGGCATTGCAAGTGGCCCCTTCCGCTACAGACGTCACCTAATCAGAAGGCATCCCAAAACGACGTCATTAGCAGTCTCTGCCCACTTTGTCCCTCTCCACTGATGAATTATAAATTTTTAACAGCTCTCCAAAAGTAGAACGAATAAGTTTCTCCCGATTCGGAAGCTTATTAGCGCACGAAATCCAATGGACAATTCTGAAGAAATTTATTATTATAACCAGGTTATAGGATCTTTGGAGGCGGTCAGAATATAGTCTTGTTTCTACGCCGACGTTCGGCAAATTTATTTGCCATCTTCAGGGCTGTAAAACAATTTGCTTTATAGCCCTGAAAATGGCAGATAAATTTGCCGGTTTGAAATTTGGTTATATTGCGAATTCGGTCACGAACTCACCCCTCATTAAGTTTATTATTATACATGATATATCATTGTAAAGGTAGGATTAACAACATCGACTATTATGCTCTATGTTTGTAGGTACCAAATTAATATAATAAATGAATATGAGAAGCGGAGAACGGTACTAGAAATTCAGACGAGTGTAGGTAGCAAACCAACCCTGGTACCGTTTACCAGAAGTTCTATCAGGGTTGTGATGAAAAGTTAGGGTTACCTTACTTTTTTAAAAACCATTGTTATAACAGTTTCACAGCTGATAATGGTGATCGTTAGATAACATGAACGACTGCAGTTCTTTTACGCCATAAATCACTCAGTGACGGCACTTTGTCTTCAGCTGTCGATAAAAAGTAATTTACGATACTGACTTCTGAGGGAGGAGAAAAAACGCAGAGAAGAGATTTGTCGCGAATTCGCATCACGCCGACAAGGTAGAAAAAGGGTTTTTTCTCCGTATGCAGCCTTGGAATCGAATAATTCAGTTGGAAAAATGTGAAAGCCCCCGAGCATCATAATGCTCTTTCCCTTGGTTTTCAGTTCATCCGGCCGTAAACGGTTACATTCTTGACCGTTAAAAGTGCCACATTCGTGAGCGTTTTCCTCACCAGGTTTCTCTGGGGGTTGTATAGAAAGCTATTTAAAAATGGTGACGTACTGAGGAGGAGAAAAATGTAAGTAATAAAAATAAAATAAATAAGAAAAAACCGACAATGGAGAAAATACGGGGAACATTGGTGTAACAGAGATGGGAAGCGATATCACAGGAGATTCCTATGGGGATGCTGTAGGGAAGCATCATCCCGGCAACTATAACTCACTTTGAAGTGGTATCTGGAGAATGCGGAGTCTAATTGTTTCTACATGAGAGATAAGGATCGGCAAATTGCTCCGGGAGTTATCCTTTAAGCGCGAGCCCTCCGTAGTGGTATCTTGAAAACGTTTACATCGTTGCATGCTGCATGAAGGTATGCATCGCATGAGGTTGGAGCAATTATAACACTTTGAAGCAGTTGTGAATGCATAGGCGATTATACAGCGGAGGTGAGGCCTCTCGATTATGATGGGATTGACCATCTGTAGCATAACTTTGAATGCCCTCCTGGAAAAACTGACCTTGTCAAAACAGGATTTTGGTGTGTTTTTGAGTTTTAAGGTACTAAATGCATATTGCGATAGTCACAGTGGAAATACGGAGCAAGACATTAGTTTGGAATTTACATTTCCCGACTCAGGAAGATGGAAAAAGTTTGGAAGGCTCTAAAATTTACCAAATGAATAATACAAATAATATTATTATTTATATCAACTTTTTTATGCAATAAGGCTTGACACGGCATTTTTACCCGAGTGTTAAATTTCGACTCTGATTTCTTGAACCGGACGCTGAACACCTAAAATTGAGGTTTTTTAAAATATAATAATAAAAAATAAATAAAAAATAATAATATTAAATATTATTATAATGTTGGCAATACCTCACAAAAAAGGTTTGAGGGCTACAGCGTGTTTATGTTCTGGACAAAATCATGGAAAGGCTGGATAGTTCAAAATGCTAGGTAGGTCGGTTGCTCCCAATTCGCTCATATGGCCATGCTGAATGAGTGGAACTGTATATTATACTTAACAGCAATGCAAAATGTCAATAATTCGATGCGCATTCAAAAGTCCCATTTCACGTAGGTATTCATTTTTATATTTACCTAACCTTGGTACTCTCCCTGCTGTTATAACTCATGATCATGGTCTCATGTTTTTTCCTGCTAGAGATTACTACAGGTAATTATTTTGAATCCAACACCTAGTGGGTGGTTCATTGCGGCATTCTAATCACAGCCGCTCTCCAAGGATCGCTGCTATTTTACCATCATTGAATGTCAATTCGGCCAGACATTGTTAGTCCGAGAAACTTCTCATACGTCCCACATCGGTACCGAGAAGGCCCTCGAGAACAACAAAAGATCAGGGCGGCTTCATCCGACGCCATTCATCATCATCGTTGTGATTAGACTCCTATTATTTCACTCGACCGAGTGATCGATAGCGATTTTATAAGCCATCTCATTCCCACTTTCCACAAAGACCGAGGAAAGAACCGTCCGCGCCGCGCATGCGCAATGAAGTCTCCCAGTAGAACGAAATTCATTACACTTTGTATGTTAATCCCCACACTCAAGGACCGGAACAAAGACGTTTCGAAAAAACATTTTTCATTCTACGGCCCTCTTCACCAGGCCGTCCAAGGCTGCTCAAATTATTTTATTCAGATTTAACGACAAAACCGTATCATTAGAAGTGAAGAACGGAGCTCAAGTCTCGATAAATCATTTTAAATGTGTAATTAGAATAATAATCAATTACCCCTTTTCCGTCGTAATAAGCACAGCACTATGTGTTATTCGGTCGTCAATCGATCGAAAAAAGAGCCCTTCGGGAGTGATTGATATCGACAAAACGTGGAATAAAAAATCTCAAACACTATTTTTCACAGTGGGAGAGTTATGATAACATGGCGTAGGTTAGCTGTGGGGTGAGGAAAAATGAAAATTACAAGTGGATCGGACGTGGGTCTCTAATACTGCATCTGAGAAAAGAATAGTCAATGTCGATGTAAATATCAGGGAACTATTACTCAAGACGAAAAAAAACAAGTGGGCGGATTTCTGATATTAAGTCAATTCCGTTTGACCACAGCGTTGTTGGAGTTAATGCGCAGATACATTTACATCTCGAGAATCATGCCTGGTCGTATACAATCGAATGGATTTTTCACGTTACCGTATCAAAAGTATAATTGATAGTTGCCGAGTCTACACCATCATTACTACATTATATTATTTGGACCACATAAATAAGTACCAAGGTTCAGTCCTAAAAAATCAACAGGCCCCCATGATTTGTGTTCTCCTTGCTGATGGATTACCACGACACAACACCACATTTGACGTAGTACCTAATGTTTTAGTAGTATTCATAACTTAGAATTAGTTATCCAACTAAAAAATAAAAACATTATCAGAAAGGAACCACTGAACGAAACCCAGCAATGAGTAAACTCATTCCAGAGTTATTTTGCTCGCGTGAATCATGGAGTAGTATCGATAAGGATTTTTCTCACTTTGCCTCAAGTCTACTTTGATTCTGTGTCATTCCCTGGAGGAAAGAGTTCGAGTGCTACATTAGAACATCTAAATCACAGAAAATTATTACACAGCGGTTTATTATTTACCTGCATAGATGCCCCTTCCGTGTAGATCATCTTTTTTCTGCGGTCAATACCTACCGTTGTGCTTCCCCCACTAAAACCCTAAGTCCAGTACTGGAGCCAGCCGAGCATTTCAGTTTCACAGATGTGCGGTAGCTTCACGAATGAATTCTGTCATTAATTATTTGTTTTCGTGTTATTAATTGTTGTCATGAAGCGTAGCGTTTGTTCAAGTTAAAAAAGTGCCTATCAACAAAATCCTAAAATCCAAAACAATATTATTTCATTCTTCAAATAATGAAATAATATTACGGAAACATGTAATTGAGGACAACCTACTTGATTTCATTCAGCCATGCGTGATTATAATCAGGTGTACCCTAGCAATGATATCTGGGCCACTTCATACCGCCTATACCGCTAACATATATACCGCTTCATTCAAATCATGTTGACGGACCTTTTCGGTGGAAACTTCAGGGCATTTCTGGTAATGAACGGCAGGACGTACTATGCCCCGGGCGGTCTATCAAAATTCCTTAATTTCATATCGATTTAAAAACGTAAACAATCGAAATAACGGCGTCTTGGAAATGTCAACCCCTCCCTGTTATTCACCCCTTAGAGATGACTGTCACGCTGCAACTTATTACACAACGGTTTATTATTCCCCTTCTGCGTAGATCACTGTTTTCTGTGGTCAATACCCTCGAGCTCCCCTCAGGAAAGCCTTAAATCAATTAGTGGACCCTGCCTTGGAATTAAAGTTTCAGACAAATGCGCGGGATTCAATAATTCAATCGCTAATTATTTATAGTTATTCATGACGCATAAGATAAATAATAATCCGATGTGTAATAATTTGCCTGTGCAGATGCCCCTTCTGCGTAGATAGTATAATAAACCGCTGTTTAAAAATTTACCCAATGTTACTTCAACGTTCGTTCAAGTTGAAAAAGCTCCTATCAACGAACTCCAAATGATCCATCATTTTTGTCAAATGAAGTAATATCAAAGAACAACCGACTCGACTTCATACAGCCATCCGTGATTATAATTAGGTGCTCCCTAGCCATGATATCTGGGCCAGATTTATACAGTTTCATTCACAATCATGTTGATGAAGCTTTTCGGTGCAAACGAACGGCTGGTCGCTCCGGGTGGTCTCAAAAAATTCTTCAGTTCAAGATCAATTTAAAAACGTTAAAAAAACCATACCCTTCTACTGAAACTTTTCGAGCTACGGCGTTCTGAAGATTTCAACTCCTATTTTTCAACCCTTAGAGATGACTGACTGTAATACCGAGCTTCGAGGACCAACTACACCCCAAACGGGACCTAAAAACCAAATTTCATCAATTTTGGTTCATGGTAATTTTCGGATTCTACATAATTTGAAACGTAAACCATCAAATTTTGAGGGGGTGGCGTTAAAATTTTTTTTTTTTTTTCATGTTCGATTCCAAAGGTTCATTATTGAAAATAATAAACCAAAACGAAGCAGGTACTTACGGTATTTACGGTGAATGAACTGTATAAATCTGGCCCAGATATCATGGCTAGGGAGCACCTAATTATAATCACGGATGGCTGTATGAAGTCGAGTCGGTTGTTTGATATTATTTCATTTTACGGTACGGACGGGCAGAATTTTTTGTTTGTTCCATTTTCGGATTCTACGTAGTTACCTACCATGGAAACCATCAAATGGGGGGAGGGGGGTTAAAATAGTTTTTCCTCGATTTTTTTGTTGCTCGATTATTATTAAAAATAATAAAACAAACTTGAGTATATTGGTATTTGATTTCTATTTGAGTAATAGACCAGAAATTAGCAGAATGTACCATTCAACCCCTACCTTGGTACCATTCAGAGAAATTACGCCAAAATGTGAGCTTATGCGTAATTTTAATCCCCTTAACCTCAACAGGATTATGATAATTACATTGCCCGATGTTAGGTAAGTAGGTATGTGTCGTCGGGTTCAATGTACTGATACACGTAAGTACCTACTCGTATTATTAATACAAAATAATCCAATACAATTACACAATACAAACAATACAAAATTATATTGTACTAAGTATATGAGTCTACACAGTATGTACAATCGTAGGTAGGTAGTAGCCTTTTTTGTCCAGGGAAATCTGGTGACAGTTGTACAGGTAGAGTAATTCCACAATCCGCAAATAAAAACAAAACATCCAACCCAACAATACTGGACATTTATGCGTTCTCGAAGGCAGTGTTAGCTACAGGTAGTTTCCCTTTCACCGGATATTCGAAAACCTGCAATGGCACCGTCCACCGAACCTGAATAACAAATAGGTCAAGTGTCAAGAAACCAACCGTTTTCAGCAGTCAACCAACACTTTATCTGGAAGCAAGATTTGCGTTAATGTTCACCGTACAACGATACCTGCTAATGAGTTGGAAAAAACCCGCCGAGATCTCCAACGGGGTAATGTCCCAAGGCGGACAGCCATCGGTGCAGTGACAACCGCTGGAGTGTCTCGTCGATGCTAATGAAACGAACATCGCCTCCGCAAAATCACTTTCAAAGTGATAAAGCCCAGTGAGCATTGAGAAAACGTTTATTTTTCAACTCCGTTCAGCTGATTTCCGTTCAGGTGATCAAGACTACCAACGAGTATAAAGCCTTTGTAAATTCGATCGGTATCGGTACGAGTTAGTAGGAAAGTGATCGAAAAGGTTGGAGCCACCGATGGCGTTGATAAGTCGGAGGTGCCACAAAGATCGTTTGTAGCCCAATGGTTGCAATTACCATCACATTTCCAGCCTACTTATGATATGGGTATCTGATCGGTCTTCAGACCCTGCTCTGCCTTCGTTATAATAAATAAGTCACGGCCGATTTTTCTTCCTTGTTACAATTATTTATGTGGTTTAGAGAGCCGACGTGATGGGGGCCCCACCCTTCTGATAATGTCCGCGCCTTTGGCGGAGGTCCGTCAGTAACTTCCGGGTTGTTTGTTGTTCAATAATTCAACACTCCATAGATTTACTGCGAAATGACTGGCATCTACCAATTCCCACAAGTGTGGCCCGAAATATAACCCAAGCATACGTTCCGCCATTTGTTCATTATCGTTGTACTTGAGGAGCCGAACATCAGAATGCTCTGTACTGCTCCACCGTAGGTACTACTTATCACAATGCTCTGGAATTATCGAAAAATAACGTATGCCTAGATCTGGATGGAAGGAAACTAGTAGGTACCTGCATTCTTGCACAATATAAATTTATTATACGTAGATGACTAGTCGGGTGTCAGGCGAAATTCACAGTTTGATGAAAATATAGATGCATATTTTCTTCAATCTACGGCACTGGAATC
Source organism: Leptopterna dolabrata (assembly GCA_954871275.1). Lineage (NCBI taxonomy): Eukaryota > Metazoa > Arthropoda > Insecta > Hemiptera > Miridae > Leptopterna > Leptopterna dolabrata. The sequence goes on along the minus strand of OX940981.1, from coordinate 31,639,717 downwards.
AAACCATCCGAGCAGGATTTGACACACAGGTGTCCGTGCTGTGGTTCAATTTCTTCAGCCCCACTACCTACACGGATTTAAACTTGTTGGGTCGTCCTATTGAAAACGTTCGTACACTAATTGAACATAATTATTTACATCTATTGAGGTACACAGCCTAACTATCTTGTTATTTAAGTATAACTTACATAAATATTCTGTAGTTCAATCTAAATTATAAATTACCCATTACAATTACCATAGATTAGTGATGCTGTACCACACTATACTGTCATTGTTCTGGAACGTATGAATACTTTCGATGATCGTTTCCGCTTTGCACCACCATGCATGCGTTTTTACAGCTCTGTACCATATTACCCGAAGTGCTACCCCATCAGCCAATACAGCTACTTATCCAGCTCTTCTCATTTTGTTTTCGCGCATGTACCTACTACGTATTTATACTTTATATATTTAAAAAAAAAAATTAAAGTAACAGCCATCCCAGGCTGGGGCTTTTCGTCCGACTGCCCTGCCAGCGTCCCGGACGTGATCAGCTGTCCTCCAATGAGAGGATCAGAATTCGGTCTGATCATTTCGCTCGTTACTTGGCTAATCATTGCCTCGCACCCTTAAAGTGGAGAGGGCATGTACCTACTAGGTACCTATTTATACTTTATATATATAAGATAAAGCAATCGGGGTGCCAGCAGATAATATATTATAGATGAAAAACATTTCAAATTAGGTTTTCAAAATGAAAAGCGTAGAATTAAGTGGGAAGTGGGCTCATTATTGCAAGTCTAATATTTTTCATGAATAGGTAGGTACAGCTTCTCCAAGTGCCCATACATGTGAGGATGGTAACTATCATTTTTTTGAAGCACGAGTTGAAAATAAAAATAAAAAATCTGGAAGCACTTCCAGTTCTTCTGGAAGAATGAATGGCAGAGATTATTTTATCGGACAGAAATGACAGTACGAATCGGTAGATAACAAGAGGCAGATCAGGTCTACTCTCTTGATCCAGTTGCCCCCGACCGTCGCGCCGAACTTCGACCGAACCTCTTACCAAAGGCAAGGCGGGGCAACCACCAGCATTTCAGCACTTTTAATTTGGGAAGAGATAAAAGGCAGTAGGCAGCAGACTTCCCCAAGACGATAAATCAATCGAAAGGAGAGTATATCAAGCAAGTAGCCATAGGCCGTGTTGAAGTTGTGATAGGGAGGGCAACAGGGTACAGTGTTCCGCTATTACTCCCACCGTCTAACTATCGACACCTCAGATAGCAGAAAACCCTTGCCTGTAACGAGCACCTCATCTTCCACTCCGATCACGTACTTCTGAAAACAAATTGGTCCTCTTATCCACACTCCCATTTCCCCTCTTTATCTCGTTTTACGGGTTTTTTTGGTTCAAAATAATGGAATCGCCTTTTCCTGTTTGATAAATTAACGAGCCGGCCTCAAAACAGAACATGAAGATATACATTTGTCATTACCATAAATCTCATTTCTAACAAGATAACAAATTTATTTATTTTTATTTAGAAATCGGGCAGTGCGGATTCTTAGTGTCCAATTTTTGTACCTAGAAAGCATACAATCATCAAACAATTACATAGGTACTTCCTTAGAACACAAATACTATCTACAAGTCCTAAATAAGATGAAATATCTTCTTCTATGTTAATTCCGATCCATTCCGACGGGAAACATCGATAGATAGGATTATGGTTTTGAGATAGGGTGTGTTGTTGGTTGGATTGTTTATTGGCGTTTCAAGGAGTACAATCCACCTTCATACTCAGTTTGTACTGATTGCTTTTAGGATGAGTATTTTCATTAGACGTTAATTGATTCTATGGAAAAACTAAAATATTGCTGCTTACCTACTACTCTTGTTTATTGTTATATCTGTGATTGCTTATTGCATTTTATTTATATTCAAAATCGTGTTCACGTATGGCGTTGAAGGCTGATTAGTGTAACCAGTGTTATGCAAACTTTTCAGCACTCAGAACCCTTTCCTTGTAGTTTGGAAAGGATCTGAGCACGAAGCCCCCTGCTGATTAACCATGACCTCCAACTCCTAATACAGCTTCTTACGATATGGCACTCCCCATTCTTCCCGTCTCTCGCGAATAACGTGATCGGGGAGGGTTCGATTGGCGAACCGGGGGTGTTGGGTGGAATTGATAACTCGAGCGTTTTCAATGTTTTCCACTGTCGTGCCTTTACACGCTGTAATGTCAGGGAGTTGGTGGCAATAAGACATCCAAACTGCACGAAGTGGTATATTTTACATCGGTATAGTTCAGTGTTGAAGAGCTGCTGCGGTTTAACCCATCTAGCACAGATAAATAATTCAATAGAAAAGCAACTTAGCTGGTCCAACCAATGATGCTAGCAGATCCCTGGATTTCCATAACCGATCATAGCAACATTTGATATAATAAATTGTGGAAAATATCACTGCTTCGTTTAACCCTATGTATCTTAAAATTATATAATCAGTTCCGAAGTTTCCTGGAGAATAAAATAGTAATTTAGAGAAGGCAGCGGAGATAAACACGAGGACTGTTTAGAGGACTCAAATTAAATGCCCATAAAACTACACGGAGGAACGTGAGGGGGCATACCGATATTTAATTAGTAAAAGCCTTGACTGAATATCAGTATACAAGAGAAGGTAGGTTCTTGAATTAATTTGATGATATATCGGGAGGTATTCTACTGGATCCGCCCTATTTCATGAAGAACAGTTCATAACATAACTCTTGTCCGTGGCAATAACAACTCATTCTATAAAATTCCGCGATTGACCGAATTACGTGGGAGCTCAACCGCTGGAAACCTGGTATTGAGCAATTTCCCCAATCATCGGCAAGAAATTGCAATTGGAGTTTAGCGAAAGCTCATGCGCCATTTTTCGATTCAAGGACCAGTCCGGACAAACGCCACGATTACTTTTTTGGTAGCAACAGCGGTACTGCGGTGTCTGTCTGCATCTTATGGTCCGGAGGAAAGTATGATTGAATTTCGAAACCCGAGCCCTCCCTGTGTAATGAAAGCGTGGATTATCCCTTGATTCGTATTTGCAGCAGGTGCAAAATGATGTGGCTACGTGATGGCTTCAGACGTTTACGTGATTGGAAGAAGCTCTCGATCCTAGCCGCACGTAGCATCCGAGTTATTGCTCGAAGGCTGGATAGGATGCCACTATTACGCTAGACCTGTAATGTGACTAACTTTTTTTTCCTCCATCCTCACAATGCCGTTAAGGCAAAGGCTTCCCTAGGGTTGGAAAAACGGGTATTTTACGCTCTTGCGCATCTATAAATTCCTTCGGGATGGTACCGTCGGCGACATTTTCTGAGCTGGCCGTGCGATCTGGTGAAAAGCACTTGTTTGGCTCGAAGCAAAAGTTGCGTAAAAAATGTTGTCCATCGTTGTTGCCCCGTTCTTGAAAAAATGTGGATGATTGACAAGGGAGAGGAAAAACACCGTGTAAATACTTGGACATCTTGTTTCACCATCTGAATTCTCTCTGAACATCGCGATCGATGCATGATGATGTTAGGATGAAACTTGAATCGTCTGCTTCTTACATGAAACAACCTTATTTGAAACCAACCGCAGGCTAACGGGGAATCAATTTCAACATTCTGCAGAATTTATCTGGAAATATCGAAGAAAAATTACCGTGGATCGTGGACCTGAGGAATCCAATCATTCACCTCAAACGAAGATGAAAACAAAACCGAGTACCCAGTTAAACCATCATTAACGGATTTATTTGGATTAAGTTACCTACAACATTACACAGATGGTTTTTTAGAAGGTAGGTAACATTCACCATCATGGCACTGGCACTATGACGAGTTCTGATCAATTCACGAGCAGGGTCGGTGGGGGCGCACGTATCCCCATGCAGGCGATACACAGTATTTTTCATTTATATAAACGGCAGCCTTCCCCCTGTCGAACTACCCGGTCCAAGCCTAAATAGATAGGTGATGCATTCATGCAGCATGAACTCATGAGCGAATATTCGGAATAAGCTACCAATTTAAATAATTCATGACTATTATTGACAGTTCTTCAACTTTATCAACCACGAAATAGAACTTAACGTGTACTAATTTGTTGCGGCCAACCGGCGTTTACCATACGTGTACGTTTAACGTGTACCAAAACGGCATTTTTGGAGAAATCCCCCCCCCCCCCCCCTATCAATTCCCCAATAGGTAAATTTCATGGTCTTCACTGAGGAATATCTTTTAGAAAACAAAACCAATAGAGGAAGTGGGGAAAATAGAACAAAAGTGCAGGTAAAAACCATTATGATGAGCGTCGACTTGGAACCTACCTACATTCTAGTTCCTAAAAGTCCCTAAAACTTTTTCATTGCCTACCGTAATTTATGATAAAATAAAAAATATTGAAACTGAAGAAAAACCTCAGATTTGGCAATTTTTTGAACAATATAATTTTCTTATCTCACATATTACTGCTTATCTCAATGGGCCTATGTGATTTCCTCATTCACATACTCGTTATGTTATGTTTCATTAAAAAAAAAATACCTATGAAACTGGACCATGCCTGATGTCAGGCCGCCTAATTTAAAGAATCGGTCAAGAGGTGCATCCTGTCAAAAGACCTGCCGCCGCCATTCAAAAAGCTTTTGTCTTCAAAAGCAGCGACTGATTTACGACCCCAATCGCTTGGGACCCAATCACATCGTCCTATTCAATATTTATGGGCGATATTTCATTATATTAATCAGTCCCCGACTTGAGGCGGCCCTTCCAGAATGACCGTTCCCCGATCAACTCAAATCTAAAATGCTTCTGTTTTAATGAATGAAACCTTCGGGAACATCGCGAGGGGGAAAACATCTCTTCAAAAGTTACGAACCGCCAATGAGATTTAGTACCCATCGGAGTTTCCACCTTTGTCGAGCACCCAATACCGCTTCGTTCTTTCTCGAGACTGTCAACCGCTACCCATCTCACACTTCTTTCTTTTCATCCCTTTCATCCTCATCGGCAGTGTGTCGAAGTTCTCTTGTGAAAACCGAGTAGTAGCAACTTCAAAGGAAGCAATAGAAGGTAAAAACGTGATGGAAATACAATTGCCCGACACCCTTCGATCGACCATTATTAAAAAAGACAAAGAACGTCGTCGGATCTCCAAGATTTCTTCTTTGTTCAGTAGAATAATGATTATTGTATTAGCACAAAATGAGTTATTTTGAAACTGCACTAATAAAAATTTCTGCGAACACGATCATCATCCGCAATACTACGTATTTCCTGTTTATATTATTTACCTATATATAATATTTCACAATAATTTATTCACCGAGTGAAGAAGGGATATTTTATTACAAAAAGCCATATATTTTTGTCTTATGTATTGCTGAACTGAAAACGACGTTTACGAAGGTAGAATAACAATTGAAAAGGGACTAATTGCTGCTCATTTTGAATTCTGTAAGAGTTTCACAGTACGTAGTGATCCAAACCTGGTACCTTACACCACAGGAAGAAGTTCCAGTCATTCAGCATGACCCAATAAGCGAATTTTTTCATACCGCCGTTTTCAAATATAAGAACCCAAACTATTTTTCTATCTCTTACCTACAAACTTTAAAGAAAATTGAAATGATAGTTTATTTGACAAAATTACCACCTGTCCAATATATTTTTGTGAATTTCACGGAATGTATTCCAATTTTGAGCAAATTTAAAGTTTGAAAAACACTACTTCTGATCTATTTTTTGAGAGAAATAAGTGCTTGTTTGCTTTTGATTATTTTTCTGTCTAGAGACACTATTCTTGTGCCTAAAACAATTCTAACAGGTTCCAGCGATTTTTTAATGCAGGAAAATATGCGAAACAGTTCCCAATCTACATCGGGTCAATTTTGATGATAGCTTGCCAACACTATGTAGATGTTGTGGTACACAGGTACGTTTTATTTGGGTATTTTTAAATAAGAAGTATCGAGAATAGTAGCTGGTGCCTGGGATAAGGTTAGTTCTTCCTGATATGATTGTCTTAATAGGTACCTACCTCAATATTTCCAACCACTAAGCCAGTTAAGTTCAGTTGAGCTCGAACATAATTTTGTAAATTCGGAGACGACAATCACTGCAGCTGGATTTTGAAGAGTTTTATTAGGTACCCCATAGGCACTCCATGCTGCCCCATCCTGCCTAAATGAAAACAGTTATAATTTATATTCCGAATGAAGACGCAGATTCCTATTCTTGCTGAAATTCTTAAGATTTACTGATTTGCTTGCACAAAATCAACTCGAAATTCAGCCCAAGGATTGGTACACTAAGGCTAGAAGAGATGATGTTGAGGGATGGGGGCATGAAATGTAACATCTCTCAGATTGTCGATACCCAGCAAATGGCTGTGTCTAGAGGTATAAGTAATGTGTATTTTTGGGCCTTAGCGGACTATGCAGCGGAGTCAAACGGCATAGCGCAATTGAAAGGTTTGGCGAGACCCCGGGTCAGCCCTTCCGAGGAACTCATTAAACTGGTCAAAGGGCCATAAACAAAGTAGTGGAGAGAGAGAAATCGCCAGATAGCTCTAATGGGAGTGTTCATTGTTTACCATTGCAAGACGGTATTGTTATCAGGGGGAGTATAACTAGGAGAAAGGGACTCCGCTGCTATCACCGTCTCCACAGAAGATAGTGGTGGCATTATGGTAATCAAAACCCCTCCCGCTTGCCATCAGGATAACGAGTCGATGACGTCCGATCAGCTATGACACCCCCTTACACGGAGCACAATGACGACCGAGTACGACTAAGCGCCGAACCTTTTCTGCAATTTCGCTTTGTGATCTTATCGCTCTTCTTTGACGAGCGATTCTAGGCTCTTTCTGCTCGCTTAACAATATGACAATCGGAACGTTCAGGCCAATACCGTAAACGGCGGAGTGCGGATGTACGATGTACCCCTAAATTGAGGTTGGTTCATACGGTACCCATTAGAAGACTAGGTCTTTGAAGACCGATGCAAGACGACGCTATTTACAATGGGACTGAATACAAATGTCAGTCTCTAAGCAAAGTTCAGTAGGTATAGCGTGTTCAAAGAACCTCAAGGCCAATCAGTGAAACCATTATTTGCCTTGCGTTTCGAAATGCCCACCAACCGAGTAAGTAGTTACTAGGTACAGCTGCTTACAGTTACCGACCTACCTATTGATTCGGAGCTGCTAGCCGGGAGATCGAAGGCAAGGGAATGTATGATTTTGATATTATAGAATATCCTATATTTAGTAATAGGTACTGCATATTATTAATCCGTTACTCCACATTATTGCGTTGTTACTCCATGTTATAATATATCTATAATATCTGTTATAATATCTAACATAATAGTTAAGGACTGTCGTGGTTCCCCTCAAATCTGTACATTTACCCTCCTATGTAATATGGAAAGATTTAACCAAATCAACGAAGGGAACGACGAGCTGGGTGACGCCAAGGGGAAAGTAGAAGGATCCCTTCCATCAACCGCCATCGCTCCCCCCCCCCCCACCAACGGTCATAACGGCCGATTGTGGTCGGGGGACGGGTGGAAAGGGGCCTTTATAAACATGCCGGCCAGCCCAGCTCCTCATTCCACGGACCACTCTCCACTTGCGACTTCTCTCTCTCTCTCTCTCCCGACCTCTCTCTCTCGGACCCTTCCTCGCACCTGCTGTGGTGAAAATCCCGGGGTGCTCTCCTCCTTCCTGGCGTCTGCTGTGATGAAAACCGCGGGGTGGTAGCCTCCACCTTCCAGGCACCTGCTGTGGTGAAAACCGCAAGGCACCATTACCCGTAGCACCTGCTGTGGTGAAAACCACGGGGTACTAGCCTACTCTACAACTTACGCCTGTGGTGAAAACCACGGGGTGTTAGCAAAATACTCCTATGGAGCTCATTCTTCATCCAAACCTCCTCCAACTTCATCCTCATCCAACTCACCCGCCATGTCGTAAGCTAACCCACTGGCTCACGACAAGGACTATCGTGGGAATATTCTCAAAATTTATGTCAAAAGAAAATAAGTTCTGCAGCCAATTTTTCTATATGGCAACTGCTGGACCCTTACCGTGACTACTACTGCAACGCTGGAGTCTACTATAATTGCCTATGAACTTGGCTGGATTCAGTCATTCTCTGATACTTCTTCAAACAAGTAGATAGTTCAAATTAATAGTCAATTGATTGAGCAAATGTTGGGGAATATAAGAAAATTAATAGTGAATAAAAACGGTTACTTATAATTATGTTACTTACTGGTGCATCTACACTCACAGTTAACACAAAATAAAATAAATAAAAAATATAGATAAAATAGAATAAAAATATAGCATAATAATGTGCATTCACATTTTTATTAATTTATACTGACGAGGACATTTCAAATCCGTTTCACACCACTAAAAATTAAGACCAGAACCAAATCCACTTTTTTTTTCGCTCCTTAACTCTTACCGGTATGCCAGGAAACTCATTTGAGCAGCCATGTATGTCGTGTTCTTACTCCGCCATCAAGCCACCCCTGTCACCATAATCGAAAACACGGTCAGGAGAAAGTGAAATTCGTGGGGTAGGAAGAGCGCACAGACGATGACAAACAGGGGGCCTATTCACTAAAATAGACAGTGGAAAGAGATTATCTATTTTGAAAATCTCCCGCGAGAGATAGTCTCCCCCGGGAAGACAGTCTCTTCCAATGTCTCCGGGTTCGTCCATTTTACAGAATAGCTCCTGAGACCTTGAGAAAGAGATATGGATCCTAATACACGAAAATGCCATAGTATCCATGGTGCGAGATGTTCGTGCCCCCTGGAGTTCAATTCCTTAATAATGAACGCATTTCTTAATACCTATTCAATGGGTACCTACCTACCTCAATCCATACTTGGACATTTTTACTCACGAATCGGATAAAAGTTTAAATAAAATTGAAAAAAGTCTCAATTATAAACAGAAAAAGTCGAATTAGGGGGCTTTTAATGCTTGTGTTATATCTACACCTAATGAACCTCTTAGGTAGGTAGGTACCTACCTCAACCCGTACTTGGACGTTTTTACTCATGAATATGATGAATGATTATGTATATATTTTAAATTTAAATTGACTTACCTTTATGAAATGAAAGAATACACGATCAAAAGTACCAATGTGGTTGCGGATGAAGGAGGATATTACACGATCACTGTGAAACAAACGAGAAATAGACTCTCTCTTTTGAGGGAAGACACCTAATTAGGTGTCTCTCTGAAAGAGATCGAGAATGCCAAGATGGCCGCCAACTCTCTCTTTGAAAAGTTACTGAATAACCCTGTCATGGATACTATAAAAATCTATTTGGCCCAAAGAGAGAGTCGGACCTGAAAGAGATGTCTCTTTGGCTTAGTGAATAGGCCCCCAGGTATCAGTCTAAGCATGCGTTGATCTACGAGAACCTATGCGCCTTAACCTCTACAATTCTTTTTAACTGAAAACTATTAAATGGTAATACGGGGAGAGCCAGCAGTATGATCGATATACCGGGTCGCGTCATGTACTACCCTAATCCATACGTCTGCTTACAACATAACAACTTTCTGATTAAATAATAGTGATGAACTATAAGGGCATGAAGAATTATTATGAGAACCAATTTTCTAGGCAGCTCTTCGGAAACAACTCCATTACACAATGCATTCACACAAAGTTACAAATGAAATTTTAAAACATACTGCCATATTCATATAAATTCAACGGCATTATCAGGCGGACTAAAACGATTCCTCTGAGATCACCGAAGTTGAGATACCTCGAGCGAGGTTGGTACTTGGATGGATGACCGCCTTGAAAAGTCCAAGAGTATGATCCATAGCTGATGGGCCCTCACCACTAAAGGGGGTGAGGCGATTAGTAGCCAAGAGCAAAATGATCAGATCGAATTCTGATCCTCTCACTGGAGGACAGCTGATCACGTCCGTGACCCTGGCAGGGCAGTCGGACAAAAAACCCCAGCCTGAATGGCTATTACCTTAATTTCCTTTTTTTTTTGCTTTCTCATATAAATGCATTACCGATTCAAATTGTTGCATTAGTATCCGTTTTCAAATTGAAAAAGACCGAAAGGAGTCTTTGAGTCCCACCAAAGCACTCAGGCTCTTACATCCGCATAAAACTAATTTGACACTAAGCTTCAAACATCAGTCACAGCGTATAAATCACAAACAAATTACCTTCCAATTCATTCCTAAAAGAATCAAGAACTGCCGAAGTAGCAGTCGTTCAGTGATTTTTAGCGACTGTTGCGTTTCGGCACCCCTTTCTTCCTTCGCAACCATTAGTTTCGCTGCTCGTACTTTGATTGCCTCCTGGTTCATAAAACCGCATATTTATTCGACTTGGGTAAGATGAGCCGTGCTATTTGGGGATCTTTATGGGATTTGAAGTGTCACACTGATACGTTTTATGAAGTCCGTCAAGCACCGCCTGTGGTCCTCGCTAGTTTTTGCAGGAAGATATTCCAAAATCGGACTTTTACAAACGAAAGCAGTTGCGATTAAATCATGGGAACGTATTTAAAATAACAGAGTTACTGAAACATTGTCTATTTTCACTATGAACAATGAATGGACTATAAATATTATATACACCGCTTTGGTTAAACTCACGATGGTTTGATTTTGTATAACTGTGTATTGGTTGATTATTTTGAATAATAAACCATTGGAATCGAGCATGAAAACAAAAATTCTAACCCCCCTCAAAATTGTATGGTTTACGTTTCAAGGTACGTAGAATCCAAAACTGCAATAAAAAATTGTCTGTCTGTCCGCCGTACGCCGTACTTGCCACTTTTCTTAGTTACCATGAAACAAGATTGATGAAATTCGGGTTATAGGTTCCGTTCGGGGTCTAGTTGGTCCTCGAAGCTCGGCGTTACTGTCAGTCATCTCTAAGGGGTTCAAAATAGGGGTTGAAATTTTCAGAACGCCGTATCTCGAAAACATCCGAAAGAAGGGTATTATTTTTTTTACGTTATTAAATTTGTCTTGAGCTAAACAATATTTTGAGACCACCCAGTGCATTGTACGTCCAGCCGTTCCTGTGCACCAAAAAGCTTCATCAACACGATCGTTAATCAAACGGTATAAATCCGGCCCAGATATCATCACTAGGGAGCACCTGATTATAATCAAGGATGGCTGTATGAAGTCGAGTTGGTTGTTGCGATATTATGTCATTTGATAAGTGATGGACTATTGGATTTTGTAGGTAGGTACTTCTGAAACTTGAACAAACGTTGAAGTATTATTGATGGATAAATTATTACACAACGGTAAATTATTTCATGACGGTAAATTATTACACAAAGGTTCATCTACCAAGAACGGGCGGGATTTTGTTGATCGGTACTTTTGCAACTTGAACAAACGTTGAAGTATTGTTGATGGGTAAATTATTACACAATGATAAATTGTTACACAACGGCAAATTACTGCACAACGGTAAATTCTTTCACAACGGCAAATAATTACACAACGGTTCATCTACCAAGAAGGGGCTGGATTTTGTTGATCGGTACTTTTTTAACTTGAAAAACCGTTGAAGTATTATTGATGGGGAAGTAATGCACAACGGTGCATTATACTTGATCACGAAGGTAGGTATTGACCACAGAAAACAGTGATCTACGCAGAAGGGGCATCTATTTCACTCCACATCAACAATATTCCTTCAGAACTTCATTATTTGCGTTTCTTTTTGCCCTTTTAGTTACTGTTTGTCATCGACAGAATTATTTTAGCAATATTTAACTCGTGATTTAGATAGGTACGTAGTAACGAGTACGGGGTTATGTACTAACCTACGGATCTACATCTCTGTGATATACATAATATGTATAGAATAGTACATATATTATATAGAAGGGTTATCTATACACAGAGCTGTGATCTGTACAAAATAATAAACCGTTGTGAAGAAATTTGCAGCGTTTTTTTTTTCGGAATTAAGGTGTTTCAAACTTTTCTTTAACTCTTTCTTTTATCTTCAAAGTGTTTCTGTTCTTATTTTATGCATTTTATCTGATTTTCATTGAATTCATTGTACCGAAGACGAAAGTCAAGGTTTTCACATCGGGACAGATAGATAAAAGTAAAATGGACTACGTTTAATTTCGAAGGATCTCGCGTGTTCGATCATCCAGCTGTCATACAATATTTGGGTTCCCCATAATTTCTATCTACTTGAAACATTTGATTGACAATACAATACTTTTTCTGTCAAGGTTGTGGAAGCCTTATGATCAATTTGAAGTGGAGAAACATATTGTTGTCCTCCTTGAATGCCGACGTTTTCAATTATTAGGTTTTGGATTTCAGACCTCTTCGAACAATAATAATAATTGTGGTTCTGCGTCTGTCCGAGAGCCCGCAATCCTTGCAACACCCTCAACTCAAACACAACGGTTTATTATTTATCTGTATAGATGCCCGTTCTGTGTAGATTACTGTTTTCTGGGGTCAATACCTAGGTACCCTTGTGCTCTCCCCAGGAAAGCCCTAAATCGAGTACTGGAGCTGACCGGGGAATTACAGTTTCATAAATATGCGGTGGATTCACGAATCCTATAATTAATTCCGTGTCAGCAGGGTAAAGGGGGTCAAGTAAAAATTTGGTAAAAATGAGATATGTGGCTGGTAGGTACTACAAGTTTTTCTGTATAGTTGGGCATAGGACGCTAATTGCTACGATTAAGTGGGAAGCTATTCAATTGGGCAGTGGCGCTATATGCGTGAATTTCTGATGCTTGAGTGTAAAGGGAGTCATGTGCACATAACACTATTGACACTAATATTTTTACCAGTACTCATGGGGAAAAGGGGTTAAATGGCATTTTTATCAGCAGATGTATCCTTATTCACACTTGTTCGTAGTGTACAATCGGTCGCGAATCGAGAATCTTGCTGCTAAGGTACTATTAGCGGTCGTCAATAATATTATTTGTTATGGTCTACTGTTTATTTAAGGGCAATTCCTGTTGACTGAACAATGCCTATTGATTAATAAGCTGTAGTTCCACCGGCAAAACCCATCTGCAGCTGTTAAAAATGTTATTGCCGTTCTGCATATCGCCAGTTTCTACTGCTACTTCCGCATCATATTAATCCGCTTCAAGCATAAATCTCAGTGAGTTTTGTGGGGAAAAAAAGGAGAAAAACTACCATTAGGTAGAAAAAACTACCTAATGCCATCTTTGACTTTGTCGATACAGCCTACAAATTGGATGCTAACCCAGGAAGGGTACCTACTCATCAGAGAAACGGGGAAGGAAAACACCTACCGTTTAGAGTGACAGATATGGGAAAGAGCAACTTGTAATTTTGCTCGTTTGCTCAAAAAGCAACTACAATTTCGCACCTAATGTGAATACGAACAAAGAATCTTTCCAATGAGAACTAGTTAGACAGCTATGATTTCAGGGAGATCAGCCTGGAGTGCTGCTTCACAAAACGTCCTTGAATGAAAGCGAAGATTTCAATACCATCAGCTTTTTAAGGACGGGGAAAATGACAAACCTTAACGTTCCACTAAGGTACCCACATCGAAATCCCATAACTGTGAAGAAGAAGGATTTGCTAGACCTACTGCCGTTTATATCACTATTATCGGTTCTACAAAGGGCAAATCTACGTGGCAGTCTGCCTCAAACTCACTTAACGATACGTAACTGATGATGAAGGATATTAATCCTATTTAAAAGTAATTTTTACTCCAGTTTTCACTCATTTCAAAGAATTGTCATTTTAAAGCTTGCATTTTTGTATGTTTATTACATTACTATAAAGCAATAGCTTTAGTTGTAAAATGCTCCTACGTTTTTGTATAATATCTTGCACTGGCAATGCTGAATTTACATTAGTAATGAACATTAATAAACCTCATTTCCGTTAGTGCAATAGGGGTTTCCAATCCACTCATAGTGAAAAGGGAGTCAAGTGCAACCATACCTGCTGAAAGTTCGAATAACGACAATACTGTTTAGAATAAAAATATGAAAATGGTGCAGTATTTTCTTTATATACTAAAGCATGAATTCCACAGAAAAAATAAATTGTTCAAATTAATTTCGATTTTGGGGGATTAGTCAAACTTTGAAACTCTATTTCCCAAAAATCAGCTTTTTTGCGTATAACTTCCTTTACCCTGCATACACGTAATTATGTGTTCCTACTCATGCAGCATAACGTCTGTGCAACTTACAAAAGTACCTATCAACAACATTCAAAATAACCAACATTATTCAGATGAAATAATTACTACGGAACAACCAAATTGATTTAATACAGCCATGCGTGTTTATTATCAGGTGTTAGCAATGATAATAAACAATGGGCTGGAAGTATACCGTTTCATTCACGACAATGTTGATGAAGCTTTTCGGTGCAAACTAAAGGGCCTTACTGTGAACGAACGGCTGGACGTACCATGGTCCGACTGGTCCCAACAAATTCTGCTGTTCAAGATCAATTTAAAAACATTTTTTTAAAACCATATCATTCAAGCTACGGCGTTCTGGAAATTCCAACCCCCTATTTTTTACTCCTTAGGGATGATTAACAGTAACGCCGAGCTTCGCGAACCAACTAGACCCCTAATGGGACCTACAACCCAAATTTACACACCAATATTTTGGTTCATTCAATGATAACTTAGGAAAGTGGGTAGTACGGCGTGCGGCGGAAGGACTGAATTATGTTTATTCCATTTACGGGTTCTACTGACCCTTGAAGGGAAACCATCAAATTCTGAGGGGGGATAGCATTTTTTCCAAGCTCGATTCCAAAGGTTCATCCTTGAAAATAATAAACCAAAAATATTCGTAATGAGATCAATTTCGAAGAGTGGTTGGTTCTCAGATGAGAATATTCCATCAATATTGGATTCTTTGGTCTGCTCATAAGCAAAAAATTCCAACAGCTGTACCAGTGAATGACTATTTAGGAGTTGTTTGAAACTAGTACCTACATAATTGCTTATAGGCATGAACGAATGAATGTGTAAAATCAATATTCAATATCTGTCACTTCGATGAAGGAGTAAAGCTGATAGTATTCGGTTGAGGCATCTATTTTGGACCTTCAGGCAATTTGCATTTCAATTATGATGCAAAAAGAGAGAGATATCATGAGATAGACAATGGCTCAGGTTCATCTTGTCGCAGTTTTACTGCCTGTAATAGTGGACTGCAATGATAGTAAAGGTTTAGATTTATGTCATGTTCTCCCATGTTCAACACGGGTTAGTCCAGTACTTTGAAGACTAATTACTAGTCGTAATTGTTGATAATGAAGACGAAGATAGACCTTTATAGGTCGTATTTGCAGGCAGGGAGGTAAACTCTGCAAGATCTAGAGATCCCCATGATGAGGGCAGAGCCCAGAGCGGCGCATTTTATTTTCCATAAAAGACAACCATTTCAGAGAAAATTTACATCCCAAGATGGTCAAGTCAACCCAGCGGAGCTGACAATGAATTTTCATATAGTTAGGGCGACGTTGCAAGGCCCAGCAATAAATAAGGACGAGAAAAAAACGTGTATCAAGTTGCTGAGTATTTCTTGTCCAATAGGAAACTCGAGCGCATTGCGGGTCTTCAACCTCTTGCGGATAAGGACAAAGCAACTGCGCCTATTCGTGTCGGGCAACCTTTTTAGAATAAAGTTCCATTTAGCAGTTGTGAAAGTCCAGAGAGACCGTTAGAGGAGCAAAAGTTTCGTGGAGCACTGATATAAATTTGGAATCCCCTTCTAGCCGAGCGAGACCTAAAGATATCGGCTTTATTTGAATCGGCCATTTCGATAAGGCAGCAACCAAGTACAATTTTTTTTATTTTCACTTTTTTACGGATTTGTACTGAGGGCCGTGCGATCGATTCCAAGTGGAAACATTATGACAACACCGTTTTGCCCCATACTTACAATCTTCGAAAAGGGCACAAGTCAGTGACTCCCTTGTTCCATTATTACAAGCTCTAGCTCGATCATACAGCCCACCTATAAGCCGGAGGTCGGAAACTTAACTAAGGCTGGCTCTAAGTAATAATAATCCAGTGAGCCGGAATTTCATCAATAATCGGACAGGGCACATTATATATTCGTATTATCTTATGTTTGTGAATGTAAGAGCTTGGGGTCACTTGTCTTCTTGCTGATAGTGGAATTCTTCTCAAGGAAGAGTTCTTTGGTCCCAAGGATGACGCCCGCCTCGGGTTCAACTCGATCACAGATTAGTCGTCTATGTGAAGCCCGCGCTCCATTGCTGACAAACAAGGGCCGTATAAGGGCAAACCATTTCCCTTTCGGGAGTGCACCTAATTGAAACCTGACACACGGTTGGAAAATTGGAGAAAGAAGAAGGTTTTTCTTTCAACCCCGAAGAGGACGAAGCTTTAGTTGTCAAGTTGAAACACGTCTCAGGCCTCTCCTCAGATCTAGAGGGCCGTGGCACCCGGATTCCTCCACACTAGGCGACATCGCGTGCCAGGACGTATCGCCTTACTTGGGCGGCTCCAAGAAAAGAAATACATAGCAACAAAGCCAAAGCAAGAAAAGGTTTCATTATAAATCCCTCGAGCGCGTTATATTCGCAAGAGCGGCAAGGAAAAAGTGAATTGATTATACTCCACTGCGCTTAATTAATTTGGATCATCGTCACATTGTTTATGCGTTTTTTCCCCCTTCATTATCTTTTTTTATGATTATGACCTGCATGACGGACCCCATCGTCTTGATACAGATTATACACGACTCTTTACACAGCGCAATATTAATTCCGAATAATCGGATCGTGTAAATCATTGCTGGTGATGAGTTAATCATTTTCAGACTGGTAACGTTGATACATTATTAGAATAGTTAAAGATTTCGATGCACGATCTTCTTTTTCTTCATAATTTGCTGTATCGGATATTAATAATTTGACGTCATCGGGTATAATAATGGATACCAGTATGTCCCTCAGGGATCATATCTCCAACTCGTTTCCAGCTCAGGAAAAGGATAGTAACCGTTCACAGCCACATCAATATAGCAAATTCTAGCTGTCCAGACAGTCAAATCATACCGAAAACCGAATATACATTATTTTATTATCATCTAGCCCTCGATCAGCGTGTCGTGTTTCAGTTGTGAGTAAAATAACATTTCGGAAACACCCATTAAGGAGCTGGAACTCTGAGGGTAGTCTGAGGGAACCGTGAGGGACTGTGAGTGTAGACAAGTGAGTAAGTATCAATATTGATTGATGTACACAATACTATTGTGTACTGATGATGGTTTAACAACCGAAACCGGTCTACAGTTTTGTTAGTTTACGTGGAACTAGACTATTACACCTATTTTAATCCTGTAGTTTTTTTTATTGATGTCTCGATATTGATGGCGGTTTCATCACTTGACTACTCCCTCGAACATCAGCACCTAACTCGCCTAACTCTACTTGATTCTAGTTCTGGTTGATTTGCATTGATCGGAGGAGCCATATCTGATTCGGCTCAGCATTAAATGGGCGCCCTCCGCGGTAGGTGAGAAGAACTCGTGCTCACGGACTCAGAGGTGTCGTCGCTCCGTTTGAAGGACCCACCAGGGCAGGTGTGAGGTCTGGCAGGTCGTGAAGACGGGACCCCCTTCTAATTTAGAGCCAGTGGAGGTCCTCTGGTCGAAGAAGAAGCAGCTGATTTATCGCCCGATTCTCCACCAGGTCCTTCGGCGGTTGAGTGTTGAGAAGGGAAAAAGATTATCTTTGGGTTTCCACTCCTCCCTGTTCCCAACACTTCCTTGGCAAATCCCTGTCTACTAACTTGTCCCCTTCTCTTGGTTGCTGGTCTTCCCAACAGCAGAACAATACGGGGTGCCGACATCTCAATGGTCCAGTCGTCATTGTTCTAGCTGAAGCTCTACATCCGATTGTGTCTACAAATGGCAATTTATATAGGTACCTAGTACAAATAAATATTGTTGGATGCAAAATAACCACGGGACCAATCATCTTCTCACCCGTATGAATCTTGAACCGTAAAACCTCTCCTTTGTAAATTACTAACAACTAAATCGGGAGTCCTATTTATTTATTTTATTATTTTAAATGAAAGGGAATTTCATCTTAAGAATTTTGACACCAACCGCACTGTCCTACGACAAGTAGTTCTTTTTCTATGATTTTTCGCCCCTTTCGCCTGGGCGATACCGCCCAATGTGACGACGTCAAAATTACTGGAACCTTCGAAAAATCATAGAAAGAGAACTACTTATCGTAGGACAATGCCACTATTGTCAAAGTTACCGGCACGGAATTTAATGTCATTAAAAAATAGTATAATACCGCTTTTGTGACCAACGCGCATACCCCATTGTGTGAGTCATTTGTAGGTAGTTTCGAAGCTTGGATTATTTTCGGATACGTGCCTAATAATATTGCGAAATTCAGGTATCTCCACTCGAAGCATTTGCTACTGTCAAGCTGCTTCCAGATCTCCCTGCGTACTTTGAACCATAAGCATTATTTATACATCTCGACAAAACCTCAAGTGCAGAATTATTTCAGTACTTTTTTGCGTAACAAAAGACCGTTTACTATGCGGCGCTGGAGTTGCAGATTGAACAACCAAATATCCCAAAAGTATACTCTCACACTAGTAGTTAGTTGTGCATGTGTTAGCTTCGTAGGTAACATACGTTTCGAACAATCAATGATAATTCAGGTGAGCCATTTTAGATGACTCAACGAAATAATAATGTTCGAAAAGTGTTGATGTTTTTAGAGTAAGAATAACTAATTTCGGGTCCTGTTGTGTATACCACCGACCCCTTTTTAGGGATAGAGGGATTGAAGTTGGTTTCATTAACCACTCAGCAGCCTTATTAAATATCAGTAAAAACTTGGACCAGACACAGAAACACGGCTGAGGTTTTTGTTTTCGCACACCAACATGTCATGGTTTGGCACATAATTTTAGGTATTGTAAAATCTGATAACGAGTTGGGGTCACCCAACATGACCCAATTTTGGTCATGTATGCATTTTCCCATAAATGAGCAATAAATTTGTGTATGTTTAAATGAATGCAGGAATACTCTTCATCTCAATTTTGAATGATTTGAAAGAAATTTTAATTATACTTAATAATAATATAATGTTCACAGTTCTAATGAATAGATATCTTGACGAACGGAACACACTAAACTCAAAACGGCTCGCGAGAATTGCAAAATGGACCTCTCTATGTTATTTTAGTAGCCATAGATTGAAGAAATTTTGAAATTAGAACTTGACGGGTATTTATAAGGATCGCCATATTATTGGGTACAGGAAGTAACGGTTCTGTGTCGCTGCCAATCCGGGTTATAGATGCCAGTTTTCAGATGGAGCGGTCTTCGGATGCCTCGGAACCCCAACTGTGGTTTTCTGCTAACCAGAGAGATGAGTCACTGTAACGGGAGTCTGCATTGTGTATTTTGCCTTCCGGCTTAATTGCTCAGGCGGGTGGTCGCTTTTATAAACGCACTTTGGCGCCCTGCAGCTCGAAAAGGCGTAAATGTAAATTGCAGTGCCGCTCGCTCGTTACCGCGACATCGGCAAGAGAAGCTTCCAATTTAGCGAAGACTACCACTTTTAAAAGTTAGCCGTATTTTCTAGGCTTCCGACTGCGACGGAGAACAGTTTGCAGCCCGGTTCCTTCAGTCCCCGAGAGTCAGGTACGTAGGTACCCACCGAGTGCTACATAGGTACTACCTACAGGTAGGCGTGAAAGTACATGAACCGCACACCAAAAAAAGGGTTCTGCAAGTTAATAGTTAAACAATCAATAGGTTTACGATTATATTATATACCAGAAAAATCAATGAGTAATAAGAATAATTGAAATTTACTCGAAAGTTTACTGTTTTACTGTATAGACCCCCTATAGGCCCTTTGCGTAGATTACTGATTGCCTTTGAATTGGCAATAACATGTCGACATAATTTCATGAGGCAGGTGACCCAGGGGGGGTTTTTGCCGGGATGTCAGAGCGGGCAAGAGCGTCCGGTCTTCATACTTCTATCCCCGTTTGGGATAAAATATCGCGGCATCTCTGTTCTCGTCTCGTGCGGGCACCAATTCCATGGTAAAAAATAGGTTGTGAATGAAAAAAAGCTGCAAATTATTACATAATGGTTTATTACTTAACACCTCTATAGATGCCCCTTCTGCGCAGATTTTCTGTGGTCAATACCCTACACTCGAGCTCCCTCCAGATCTCCCACATTTCTTTGTGTCACTCCAGACGATATCTGATATTGGGTACATGATAAAAACTCCAAATTTCGCCAAAATATTTTTATTGCCAAAAAAAAAGATGAGTTGGAAGATGAGCAATTTTCGAAAATTCCTAAGGGGTCTAATTTAAATGTTTAGGTGTCAAAAATTGGTAAAAACGGCGAACTATTTGCCCCAAAAATCCCAATTTGACCCCTATTCTCTATGAAAAACAACTGAAATGGTATTTTTCTATCTTTACTCTACCTTCCATATCATTTAAAGTAGTATGGAAGGGTGAATAAAGATAGAAAAATACCATTTCAGTGGTTTTTCATAGAGAATAGTGGTCAGATTTGGATTTTTGGGGGTCAAAATTCGGAATTAAGGGCTAAAAATCTATATTAATCCACCTCGCATAGTGTGGGATGGAGATTGGCGACAGAAAGGAGGACTATATTTTTCACAAAAAAAGAGTGGGTCAAATTTGACTTTACAAATCTGTAAAAATGGGTCAGCGTTCAGGCGCCACAGTTCGCTCCCCGTCACCGGGCCGTCATGTCGAAGTTGCTTGGCGACAGATATCCTCCTGGTTTGAGATTTGTTGTCAGTTTCAAGATTGCTGTTACTCTTCAACATGGGCAGCAAAAAAACTGTGAGGAAGTACGGACATATCCCACGCTCCGGTCCAAAATACATGGACACCAGCAAGCATGGATTTCAGCAAGCATCTGGAGTAAAATAAATTGGAGAGGAGTGTCAAACAACTGATCTACCTTTATTTTAGGCGTTACATTATTATTAGTTCAGTTCTCACTTCCCAAACGACTGATGCTTTGCACTGTTATTCGACGGATGAAACTCGATCCGATGTGAACAGGAATCACGGTCTGTCACCGTCCGATCTCGGCCGCTGGAATCTCGTGACGGTGACGGGCCGTGATAGCGTGAAGCGACCTTTATAGGGAAGAAAGGGGAATCTTCTACAACACATCCCAACCCACCTCCCTTACTTGCTCGTAAAATATTCACGAAGGCCACGACATTCCTTGTTTGTCATCAAATAAGCGTAAAATTATTCAACTGTTTATTCATGTTTGATTTACCGTTTAACCTGGTATCGTTGTATTTGTTTCTGTTGCTTTTGTGATTTTACTGTTTAACCTGGTATCGTTGTATTTGTTTCTGTTACTTTTGTGATTATCATTCCTGAAAATTTTATTTTGTGATAACCTTTTCGAACCAATGGGGTGGGCACTAACCACCACCCGGCTACGCCACTGGTGTCCGGTATACACGAAATTGACATGGATCCATTCTGGGCTCAACCCGCGTTCTACCCTTGGATTTTCAGCTAATTACATTCTTTCGGGTGGTTATGAGCGTGGCAAGGATTTTTGGGGGCCCAGGTAAGAAGACAACCATATACAGAACCAAATTCACATGTCGGAAACTCAAAACGAGAGTGAAAATTTTGATACTGGAGGAAACTTCCTCCCGAAAGAGGCAGTGAAGCTTGCGCTACCATAGTATGATCGAACCGGAAGCAAAACACTCAGGACCTTTTTAGATCATTCTACAACCAAATCCGTAATAAAAATGTTCCAGTAACGCAGAATGACCAAATAATATGATCAAAGTTTCGAAGTAGCTCACCTAGGTAGGTACCTATTAACTGGCGAACATCGTCCCCAAATTTGAACAATCATTCGAACATTTAATTTATTAAGTACGTACACAATTTTTGTAGATTTTAGTGAATTCATTCCGTAACTTGAAACAACGTTGCAAGTATTATAAGTAGGTACCTAATTTTGAATCGGTGAGGGGCGGCTTGGTTTGATTGCGGTGGTTTATTTGTAAGTCACGGGTAGGTGAGAAGCCGGTAGCTGGAGCGCGTATTTCAGTTGAGCCCCGCCACTCCGCAACGAAAACAGGTATTGTGAATTTCCAGTAGGAACCTCGTTACCGAAGCCGGGGCCCTTTGCCGGAGTCAACAATGCCCCAGTGATTAGGGGGAGCCAACTTTAATACAGGGTTTCAATCAGAAGATAACATTAATATAACGTTCAATCACGTCACTCGTTCGGTGAGGCTCAAAAAAAGCAAGGAGTTGCTCTCGCCTCTCGGACTACCAACTAAACAAACTGCCATCCCAATTAGGATACGACTCAGCGAAGTCGGTATTGCCGCCTCCTAATGATGTAATACACAGCCACTATAAATTGGAGGGTACGGAAAGCTTTTCTTAAGATCTCCCTCTTTCACCACAACCTTTCACGTTTCGCCGTTCTATGATAATAACTAAGGTGGTATTATGTTGGACTACACTCATACCGTGGTGAGAGAATGTTATATGGGGGGATTACAATGGTGCCACACCCCGTTGAAACCAATCCTCTATCAGGTATATACTCGTACCTACATTTCAAATAAATGTTTATTATAAACAGTCCTCACCAGGTGTTCAGGTGTTGACAGTTAGAAGAAAATACGCCCTTACTACTACCTACATCACAAAAACTATCGCAGTACCCGACGGGTCTGCAACTACTGTAACAGGCGTTGTAGGATCAGAATGAACCACGGTTTTTACCCAATTAGCCGCCCTTAGGAGAGTTAATTTATTTAGCATGTCTATGACTAAGTATAGTGATGGCACCTCCAGTCTTCAAATAATACTATTCAATAATCTTTAATTTTTACTTCATTGGATTACGTAGCATTAAGTATAATATAGGATGGCAAATAATGTTTAATTTCTCCCAGAACGAATACAGGACCGTCCGTAGGAGTGCGAGAGAAATTGGCGGTTGAGGGGCTGTTTCTGACGTCGAATTTTCAATCAGCGGTTTGGTACTTCCGGCACACAATCCGTTTTCAATCTTGACAAGGAAGTAACTCGATTCACCATTGATTCTAGTATTTCCTAAATTTCATCAAATCCTTTTCATACTTTCTATCTCTCAAAATGTAACAATCGTATCCTACGAATGGGAAAATCCCTGGTAACGTGTAAACTAACAAAAAATCTAGTTGAAAATGTAAAATGTCCAATTCCTTTTTGATGTCACTATCGTGATTCACTTGAATACTTGAAGGATGAACTTGATCGAAACTTCGCCCATCTCTCTCTCCTCGAAAATGATCTTGCCTACGGTGAGCAAGGCTTCTGAACGAATATAAATTAACCTATTTCAGCGCTTGAATTATACGTATCAATTACCGACGCTCTGTAAATTGCATCGCTCATTAATCCGTTCATAATTATTAATTACCTATCTACCTACGCAGAATAAACTGTGGTGTATCGTAATGATATGAGGACAGCTTTTAATTAAACACGAAAAAAACGCATATTATGGATAATAGCTAGTACCTGCGACGTAAGCATCAACATTAGCGTTCTCTGACTACAACCTGTCGAGCAAATGACGTCTGAACTATCTCACGCTCGGTAAAATGTATCGTGAGCACTAGTGAGATAATTTATCGTGGTACGGGGATTACGCTGAAACAGAGGCGTCTGAGACGATTAGTTTAATGAGAGTTCACCCTTGAAATCGCCCGATTCAACAAGTGCAAACCCCCCGGACCAAACAGCCAATTTCCACCGACAGGTTGAGTTTAGATTGACCTTGCCTGCTACGTGCTGAGAGCGGCTTGCCCCAGAAACCAGTGATGAAATTCCTAACTTCGATTCCGCTCACAAAATATTCACACACATTTTGTTGGCAGGTCAGCTAGCCCTAATGATGCTATCAAGTGAGAAAGAAATGTGCATTTGCACCAATGCAAGCATTTATAGTGGGTATGCCAGTACCATGTTGAACATTATTTAGTTGCTGAAAAGTCACGATGTAACAATTTTCCGGCAAAACCGTTCTCAACTACTTACTTGTAAAAAAAATCAGTTATTGGAAAGGCATTTCTGCAATTTCTTGTATTCGAAAAACGTAATAAACGTCCCTTCTCTCCAGAAAATTTTATTTCATTTTTAGTTCGAATCTTTTTCGTAAGTGTAGCATTCAAAAGGTAGGATATTGCTTCAGAATCTACACCAACGGAGCGAAAGCCTTGTGATCGCATGTTAACAAAATTGCATGTGTGACCAATGTCAACTGAGCCGTTTGCCATCCTCAAGAGCTACCAGTAGAACAAGGAAGTCAACGATGTAAAATATGATACACACAAACTGACAAGTCCCCACTGCTATCATCTCGAGTATAAATCCAACTTACTCTGACCATAAAATAGGGGCCTTAATGTGAAAGTGAGAGGAGAACTAAAGTTTGTCCTAAGTGTATATCATGTAATAAACAGCCAACGTGTAGCGCAGCACCCCGGATAGGGCAAAAGCTATTATTTGCAGTTTATAACTTTATTTATGAGATGGGGACAAATTCACTTATGCTCCCCTCCTAGCCCATATTTAGCCGTAAAAGTGTCCTTCCTATATTTGGACGGAATAGGTCACGCAACTTGGTTTAATACCTATGTGACAAAATACCGGTTCACGTGCAACGATGGCAAATTTTACACTTCCTTGTTTTCGGAGTGAGAACTAATCAATATCTACAAACTTTTCGCATATATCCTACCGACGTATGTACCCTATACTGACGTATATATCCTTTTTCTATAACACATCCTTTCATTTGTATTATATCCTACTCACTACATTAAAGTAGGCAGAAGAATAATGGAGATCGAAATTTCACCAATTATGTGAATTTTCTTTGTTGTCCAATTAAACTGATTTTGGTTTATTATTCTGTGAATAATACACCTATGTATTCGCTCAGAAAAAAATTTTTATAACACCCCCTCAAAATTTTTTCTTTTCCGTTTCAAGGTACGTAGGTTCCAAAAATGCAATGCCCGTCCGCCGTCCGCCGTCCGCCGTATCACGTGTACAGCCTTCATTTTCGGTCTAAAAAATTCGATCTTTCGCACACATGCTCCATTTGGGCCCTAGTTGTGTCCCGAAACTTTTCAGCCCGATCGGAATATACCCAGGGGTGTTATGAGTGAAAATGTGTATAAAAATAGGTACTTTTTGTGTTTTAGTAACATGTTAGTAAAATGAGCTTTTGAGGTATCGTTTTTCATGTTTTTGGGGACGAGAAGACCGAATATGAAGTCGATTTTGACCGAAGAGTGGAAAATTGAGGTTGTATCAGATGTTCAGCTCCCAAAATTGATTTTTTATGAGTCAAAAACCTGGGAAACCGTCTGAAATCACCATCAATGTGTACAATAAGAAAAACGCTGCAAATCCCTGCACAACGGTTTATTATTTTGTATAGAATACCCTTCTGTTACAGATCACAGCTCTATGTATAGATAACCCGTCTATATAATATAATATGTACTATTCTATGCATAATTATGTAGATCGCAGACCCTCCGTAGGTTAGTACCTAACCCCGTACTCGTTACAAGGTACCTACCTAAATCACGAGTTAAATGTTGCTAAAATAATTCTGCCGATGACAAACAGTACCTAACAAAAAGAAACACACATAATGAAGTTCTGAAAAGAAATTGTTGATGAGGAGTGAAAAAAGTTGCAAAAGTACCTACCAACAAACTCCAGCCCCTTCTACGTAGATGGTATAATGAACCGTTGTGTAACAATTTACCGTTGAGTAATGATTTACCGTAGTAATAATTTACCCATCAATAATACTTCAACGTTTGTTCAAGTTTCACTACCTACCAACAAACTCCAAAAGAGCCATCATTTTTCAAATTAAATAATATCACAGAACAACCAACTCGACTTCATACTCCGCAAATATAATCAGGTGATCCCTACCAATGATTGGCCGTATTCACAAATTACTATTGTGGGCGCGTCTCTGGTTACGAGATTTGGTTTGAATTGTATACAATTTCATTCACACTGGAGTCGAAAATGCCTGTCGGTGCAAACTTCGGAGCCTTACTGTGAACGAACGGCTGGACGTACGATGCTCCGGATGGTCTTAAAAAACTCGCAAGTTCAAGAACTATTTAAAACCGTAAAAATATTCCCGTAAAAAAATGGTATAGGCGTTTTGAAAATTTCAACCCCTATTTTGAACCCCTTAGAGATGACTCACAGTAACGTCGAGCTTCGAGGACCAACCTAACCGAGCCGAACGGAACCTATAACCCGAATTTCATCAATTTTTTTTCATGGTAACTAAGAAAAGTGGCCCGTACGGCGTACGGCGTACGGTGTACGGCGTACGGCGTCCGGCGTACGGCGGACAGACAGAAATATTTTTATTGCAGTTTTGGATTCTACATACCTTGAAACGTAAACCATCAAATTTTGAGGGGGGGTAAGAATTTTTTTTTTCATGCTCGATTCCAATGGTTCATTATTGAAAATAATAAACCAAAAGTGTCAACACGTGGATCAAGACGATTAAATGGTACTATCAATGATCAAAGATACTAAAAAAAAAAAGGAGCGTACCTACCTACCTAATTCAAGTTTTGGAGGCAAAAATTGGTGGAAACCACCAGAAATAGCTATTTCAATGATTTGACATGAAAGAAACAATAAATAAACAGCCAACATTTGTGTAGGTATGTCCAGTAGAATAATAAACCCATGTGACAAGGACTTTGCAGCGTTTTTTGTTTTGATATTTTCCGGTCTAATGACGCATTAAGTACCTTGAAGTAGGGTATTATGGGAAACTATTCATAGCTCAGCTGAAATGTTTGCATATAAATCCTTATTAGAGTATCTTCTGACGTTCACAAATATCACAAAACGGAGGCAGTCACATAACATTTTATATATGATCATAATATACCTACCTACGTGATCATTCTGAAAACCGATTCGGACTGCACTGCTGAGCGTTTTTCTGTCTGAAATAAACTTATTTCTCTTGAAATAAACTTATTTCTCTTGAAATAGCCATACATTGCCGAGCATTTCATATTTTTAAAATTAAATGGTCAAATTCTTCATTATCATATTATGTACCAGGAAATAGCTCCCACCTACCGCCAAAATAATTTATCATGATCGAGGAGGAGGCGAGAGGTAAACAGCGTAAATTACTTGGTCTTTCACACAACGAATACACACTTTCACAATACTTTCTCATCAGTGGTTCCCGAATCTGTAGTTGTTAGTATAAAAAATTAGGGCTGAACAGACAGGGTTGGAGGAATAGAGAGCTTTGATAGCGGAGTTCTCCTGCGAAATAAGCACAAGGCCCCAATGGCGCTGTCTTTGGGTTAATCATTGGTTAAACGTTAGTCGTAGTTTAGTCAATAATGTCAGTAATCAGTATACAATAGCCAAAAGAGTATATTATTATTAATTGGTTGAAAATTTTTGCTATGTCAAATGCCTATTGGCATCTGACTGGCTGTTGGCCCAAGCTCCGGAGGCGAAGGTTCTCAATGCTGCCAACAACCCAACATAAAAACTGGCAAATCTTCCTGGCAATCTGTAAGAACCTTCCCTTGGTTTGATTTTGAGGACGTGTTTTTTAAATGTATTTATGAAGTTACTTTGGTGGTTTCATCCATCCATCCATTGCGTTCTGCAGATCATTTAAAATGACGCACTAGCACGCTATGTGGGATTTGAGTTGAACTACTCGGCGACTTAACTGATCCATCATTTCCAGCAGAAACATAGATTTTTCCAATTTCACACTTGTTTTCTGCGTACAATTTCCGACATAATCACCTCGTAATTGATCAATATTTCCTTATTGAACAGGATTTTGCCAAAAAAAAAGCGTCTAGCCGCCAGTGGTTTGTGTTCATGACGGGATGTTTATTGTCGAATGAAATCTGGGGGACACCCCCAGGCCTCCGGATTATAACAGTTTAGATCAAGGATCAAAGCAAGGAAACATGGAATATATTGTTTTCCCAATAGGTACATCATAACAGAGTATATGGAGATAATATGTAGAAAAACGTCAGCCAATTCGAGTAGGCACTATAGCTTCCTCACTTGAATCACATGAACGTATAGACTAGTTGGGTAGGTTCGTTATGATACGGGACCATCTGCGATCCAACCCGCATGTACCCTCAAAATTACATCTCTCTACGACTATTTTTCGCGTACCTAGTTAGAAGCGTTATAAGGAAACGGTCAACATTTCATGTTTGCGCATGCGCAGAGGGAAATTACAGTAAGATTTCAATGATGTTCATAATGGAACCATCGAAGTATTATACTGATCGACTCTCCAAATGAGAACTTATTTCAACGATAATTAAGGTAGTTATGGGCACTCCCAAGTATTTCACCTTTGCGCAAGCGCAGACTAAACAATTTTCATGTTTTTCAAACGGGACCATCTGCGATCCAACCCGCGTATACCCTCAGAATTTCAGCTCTCTGCGACTATTTATCGCGTAGTTAGAAGCGTTATAAGGAAATTGTCAACATTTCATATTCGCGGACGCGTAGATCAAAGTTGCGATTCCAATGAAATTAATTTGGAACTACCAAAGTATTGTTCCTGAACGACCCTCCAAGTTTGAACTCATTTCAACTATATTTAGGGTACTTATGGGTGTTCCAGTTATTTTACGTTTGCGCATGCGCAGACGAAAGTTACGGTACTTTTTCAATGATTTTGGTATGGGAGCATCTGTTACTCAACCCGCACCTACCCTCAAAATTTCAGCCCACTTCGACCTTTATTTCGGGTAGTTATGGGTGTTGCAAGGAATTACCACAGACAAACATACACGGAACCAAATATATTCCTTGATGTCTAAAACGGAAAATCATAGTGGAAATTTTCATTTTGGAGGACATGAATTTTTTTTAACTCAATCACGAATCCAAGGCTTCCCTGCCTTCGGTAGTGAGGAAGCAAAAAAACTTCGTGTGATTTCCAAGCCTCGGACCAGCGACCTAACACAATGTAATGTAATACACATCGTCAGCTGCTTTCTGCGTTTTTCAGGTAGGTAGAACCCCCTCGGCAGTTTTCGGGGGAGTGGGGTCTGGCCATGCTCTCCTCGGCGAAGGTGTGGTAGGAGAAGAGGTGAGTTGGGTGGTACGAGTGGGGCAGAGGGAGAACTGTGCAAGCGACCTGGAGGGGGCCGAGTGTTTACGTGGACCCGGACGGGACGCTCTCCAGCCCGGTTTACTCCCGTAAAAACATGTTCCATGTTAAAAAAATGAGAATTTGTAACCCACGAAAATTGTCCATTTGGGAAATATAGGTACTATTTCTATATATAAAAACTGCGCCCGTAAAGAAAGGAGAAGAGTGAAAATAATTAGGAGGAATTTCAATAATAACTCAATCCACGCCTTTGACCGTGCCCAAGCCTTATTCCGTGAGTTATCATTAGGCCGCTCGGTCTGCTACAGGGGTGCTGTCATCGTTAAACACGAAGCTACAAGAGCGGTATCTACCGTTTTACTTCGATCCAGTAGGAGTAACATACAGCGTACAAGAGCCTCGACATGCTGTTATTGTTTCGAAACGGGCGATAAAGATTCCACAGACTAATTATTCCGCTAGTACATAGAAAAACGTGTTGCGAGAAGGACGTAGGTCAACATTCTTCTCACACACATACACAACCCCCAGAGTATTGTCCCGAGGTAAGACTGATAATTTTATAGAATGCAGCTACCAATTCTGGTGTTATTCAATTAACATTTCTATCTTCCAGTGAACTCGGTAGGTCCAAGAACTTTATTAGGTACGAAATAAACTTGAATAACTGCCTTCTACCCGGGTAGCTTCACGGCACAGCCTATGCATATAGCTGAACGTATGATTATGAAGTCCTTACACACAATAGCATGATCAGTAGAGGGGGGTTTTCCACAATCACCTGCATTATTACCCCCACTCTGGCACGAATACCAAGTTCCTCCAACTTCAAACTTCCAAGCAAAAAATTAAGTTGATTGAACCAACATAGCAGGAAATACCCAAATGCTTAGTCCTCAGGTATGTATTCACTGTAAAGCGATAGGAGCAATACTGGACATTTGAATCCAGTTTAAAATTTGATAGATCATCCAGGTTTGGTAGGTTTGCAGGTTCGAAATCTGGCCATCCACGCGCGTATAACGAATTTATTATAACCGATACTGGAATATTCAACAGCAAACTAATCGACGGGTCATACATCCAAGACAAGTGCCACGATTTACTAAGAGCTTTTGTTCGCTACTAATAATAAATTTATAAGTCAACATGCCAAGACGCTCTCACATTATTGAAAACCATGACGGCATTATACGAGCTCAGTTACATTCCTGAAAAATCAGGTAGATAAGTAATCATATACTTAGGTATGTTTCACAAACTGAAAATAAATGTTTCGCAAAAACATTGGCAAGGTAGGTAGCCCCTAGAGCAATAAGGAACTTAGGTACATTATTAAACTACCTTGACCCTCTACAGTGAAGAAATGGTCGTAGATGAGATCATCTTTCAGAAGAGGTTACAGCTCGAGCAACAGGAGAAAGTTGACGACGACGAAGTGTTTTCATTGAGTGCTTCTTCATGTTTCAGCCATAGAAATCATCTGTTTGGTTCGCTCATTGAATGGCCACCCATTAATTTATTCAAACCACCATTGCTCGCTTGTTCGCTGATTTTCGCCGGCACGCGGATAAATCCTTATTTTACACTTGAATATCGTGAAATCGCTTTTTACGTTGATAGTTAAATGAACCCCGACCCCTCGCCGATTCTCGGTTTGACCCTCTGGACTAATGACGAATGGCAGGCCGTTAGCAGAGTGAGATGTGTTGACTGTATTATGGATACGATGTCTTTCCATCAGTTTCGTAAGTAACCGATGGCTTGGGGTCGACGCCAGGATTCGCGCCGCGGGACGTCTGAACGTCTTCACATTCGAAGAACAACCCGTCGTCCATTCGGAGAGGATTGATTATGTTAGCAGCGCCAGATCAGGCTCGGTCTGAAGCTGTCGCACAAGCCGACTTGAGCATGGTTCATCTAACATTCTGAACTCATTTCAATACTTGAATAATCACGCCAGACAGGAAATACTAGCATTCGGCTACCAACTAAAACTATAATAATGATAAAAGAACCTAATCTGGAGGTGATGCTGTCTTAGTTACCCACGTAATTATCCAGATTTCGACGAGGAGGACCGTCAGTTTCTGGGCGAAAAGTGAAAAGGGGCATTCTCATACATTGCATCCACCGTTGTTTCCGAATCACTTAGGAAGAATCATCTTTCGTTTGAGTCTGAATGCGGAACAGATAGTTCATTTCAGTACAGTTTACTTGGCATCGAAATTATTATGCAGAAAAGTTTAAAAAAAGAGGGAAAAATTAACACAGCTTACCTTCAAAAGACCGAAATAAAAATACAAATGAAGTAATAATTCTAACAGCAAAAGTAAAACTATGAAGATACCCACCGAAAAATAAGTTGCGCTATCCGGTGAAATCGCAATGTCAGGCACAGGCAAGCAAAAAGCATAAAAAGCAAAACGAAAAAAAATCCAAGACAAGTATGATACAAAAGTGTCCTATTCACAAGCTAAAAGTTCATTAAAACTGGGGTTCATTTAAGCGAACATCTAAAATGTTCATAAGATTATAGTTTTTACGGAATTCAAACAAACTGATGGTTTTGGCTTCCTGTAGCGGAAACATTTCTCCTACACAACGGAGTTAGGTATTAACCTTAGGAAGAATAACACAAGAATTTATGAAATGTCGTGTACCTACTGGGAAAATCAGATAAATGATCCACACAAACACCAACATAATTATAAACGTGGATACAAGAATGAAATATAAATATTTGCCGAATAGTTTTAACATGAAATTGTTTATAAAGCATAGCAGATGAATACCTCGAAATTTTACCAAGAATGATTCTAAGTAGCTAATTTTGCATAATTTGAACTTTTTTAACATAACGATTGACATGTTCCACCCTTAACATAATACCATATTTGATAAATGAATAGGCCAAACCTTAAATATCAGGATAAACCTTGAAAATCAAGGTTTCAAGGACCAGTTGGTCTTTGGATAACGATTTTTCTCGCTTCTTTATATAATACATAAAACAATTTTTGCAATAGAGCAATCAAAGACTCAATGATTATATGCCTTGAAATTCAAATTATGATCTATTATAACCCCCAGATATCTCCATTGATCAGTAAAAGTACGTTTATTATAATAGGGTATTTGGGAGAAATCTAATTTGCAGATAGGTCCTTATTTGGGACAACTCGTTTCTGCATACTATATCAGCTATCAGCAGTTGATTAGCAGTTGGTTAGCAGTTGATTTCGTAGAGCTCGAACGGTTCACGGTCACGTTGAGCAAATGAACGACTGTTTCACGCCGTTTCTCCGGGACACTGTGGGGGTTCCTGAATTTATTGGGATAGGTACCTACTCCAGATTTGGTTAACATAAGATTTTGAACCACCTGGATTTCTATTCTCAGTTGGTATTTTCTCATTTTCTTTGTTGATCGATAGTTAATTTTTGTCACATATTCCTATGTCATATTTCGATTACATTGAGCACAAAAAATAATCTCACTCATTAACTCTTTATGGAATCCCTTACTAAATGCAAATATTTCTCTTGAGCTGTTAGAGCGTTCTTACCCAACCAGTACCATCACAACGTTGCTCAATAATAATTATTACATTTTACCACCAACCCGGCATGGATCACATCCCATCCTAAATTTGTATACCTAAATTCTTATTCAATTTCACCCATGATCCTTTCACCGGTCTTCGTGCTCAGAAAACATGACCTGAAACCTTGATTTACTCGAATACCTCCCACGGACCTCCTAACTGTATCTCTAGTTGAGTTACGAAGTGTGATTCTAGTTTAGAGACATTAACCTGGCCATTTCCCTAACTTCGTTTCTTTACATCGACGGTTTCCAGTTTCAGATTTAGCTGTTTTATAATGACGAGTGATAGAGGATCTCTTGAATGCCACGGATCCAGTATTCGAATTTATGAACGTCTCGGAGTGACTTATGTATACAACGGTATTCAAATGGTTCAAATTTCAAGGAAACTGATGTGACAAGATAGTGAATGAGCTATACACTCATAAAGAAATAATTTCCGTACCTAATTTACAATCATCTAAATGTATCAAGGAGATTAGAGAAAGAAAATATGGAAAGCTATGAAGGAAATATCAATATAAGTCTGACGTGGGGTACAACAGTTACAAACAATGGTGGTTTCAATGAAACTCTTGAAACAATGGGAAATTTAGAAATCAACGGAAGTTGGGAGGGGTTTATGGGCTTACGGAGAACGGATGCACGAATCTCTAAATATCTTGAACAGTAGCTCTTGGGGAAAAGTAGTAATTCCACTTGAAATCTACAATAAACGGAAATTCAAGAACGCTTCAAATTATTACACAAAGATTTATTATTATCCTGTATAGATACCCCTTCTGCCAGGATCACTGAATTCGTATTAGCGTATGACCTTGATTTAGTAGGGTCGGTTTTTGCGGTAGATCCCACCATCGCACACACTCAGAGAAGCTACATAAATGCCATCCAGAGTCGAAGTATATAAGCTGTCTGACGTTTGGCAATTACAGTAAGTCCATTTTCCCACCGCCTCGATCTCCTATAACGTGCCATTTCGGCCCCACTACCCCCCCCCCCCCACCAATAGGTTATTCTTGAAATTTTGATGGTCGCTCGCTGGAGTAGGACCCTCGACATATTCCCAAATACGAACTAAATCACTCGCGAAGAAATCGTGGAAACCCATTTCAAAGAAAAACGGAGTTATTGAAAAAATAGTATATATTTCCACTAATAGTATACACGAAAAAACGAGAAAAACACTGTTATACCGGTTTCAGTGATCAAACCATCATCAGTAACAAACAATAACTCGGAGGTATTGTAACTCGGAGTAACAAACAATAACTCGGAGTTATTGTTTGTTACTGACGATAGTTTGATCACCGATACCGATATACCTAACAGTATTTTCCGCGTTTTTTCGTGTATTAGTGGAAATAGACTATTTTTTCAATAACTCCGTTTTTCTTTGATATTCCCAAATGAGCACCTAATTCGGTTATTATTTTGGTCGTGAACAACAAAGTGGTATCTCTATCATCTAGAGTCTAGACCCAAAACGGAACTAAATTTATCTACTGGCTATGGCATTCCTTCCATGACCAATCAGAATCGACCCCTTCACTTTGCTCCCTTCTCCTTTCATCTTCACAAACAATCCCAATCGACCACCTTTCACTTTTTGGGACTACTTATAGGGTCACATCTCTCCAATGTGACTTCAGTCATTGTTTGTTACTGACGATGGTTTGATCACCGAAACCGGTGTAACAGCGTATTTTTCGTGAATTAGTGGAAACAGACTACTTTTCAATAAGTTCGCTTTTATTCTTTTCATATCGTCGTAGGTTCCTTCCGCGACATTTAGATGGTACAAGCGAGTACCTCCCTCCAAGCCAATGTGAACCAAAATAAAAACAAAAAATCCAAGGGAAACATAGGCTGTTAACAGCCCATTTTCAGAGTGATGGAAAGTTATATCAGTACGAGCGACGACGTGAATTTATTATAAATATAAAATGCACTGCATCGAATTGATCACGATATACCGCCATTTCACCGACATTCCGTGCGAACTCAAAGACCGCCAGCCCCGCCGAACGAATCAGAAACGAGCGCGTGAGATCGTGAAGAAAGGGATGGATGATTGATCACCAAACATGAGAAGTCCGCATCCACTCGTACAATAGTGTACAAAACGATTCGAGTACGGTTGAGAAAAGGTAGAATCCTGGAGCGAAAAAAGTGAGGCCCCAAGCGCTGCATAGGTCGTCCTCCATCACCTTTTCAGCATAAAAGCGAAGAGAATGAGTCGGATGGTAAATGTTTAGCGGGGATTTCACCCCCGGAAATCTATTAAACTGTGATTCCCACAGTCGGGCACGGGTCAAGATGGATCGTCGTTCTCCAGTCGTCACGGACCCCACCAAACAAATGATCTCAGTTAGCGCTTTTGACTTTAATGAAAGCAACCTTGGGGTCAGAGTGCGTGGGATGGGCTTGTCTTTAACCTCCGGTGGGCTACTACACTTAATATTATTATTCAGAAGTAACTGCTGTACAGTAATCAATAGCTCAGTACATGATTTTTTATGAGTCAAGAAAATATACAAATAATTACATAACATGGGCATCTCTACATATCTACTCAGCAAACGAGGGTGGCAATGATGACGACCACCCATTTCACTCCAAAGCTTCCTACTCAATGTAGTTAAAAATGACTGTAATTCAATTTCGATTTGAATTATTACATTTTCCTTCGTTATTTGGTTGTTAGGACGCTTTATTGCTACGACTTAGCACTGATTATTTTTTTGGGATAGTAGGAATCAAATTCAGTCAAGGCCTACAGTAAGTGAGGGATCGATACTGCCCACCCAACTTGGCAGACGTTTTTACCGCGTTTTCAAGTGAATAAAATTGCTGTTAATTACCTACCTCACCATCGAATTCAATGACCGCCATATATATTTCAACACCATCCAGGGTAAGGAAAATCCCGTGTATTTTTATCTGGGTAATGTCCAATTTTATTACGCTTGCCCACATAATTCAGGCAACAGCTAAGGCATTGTTGCATCGGACAAATCCGCAAAGCCGTAAACCTGCCTACTCAAGTAAAAGCTAGGACTAATGTATTGCCTACTCAACATCGCCCGATCTGTTGAGGTGAGCCCAGAATTTATTCACGTGTTAAATGCTAGTTGGGGCCCGGGGCACTTAAATCACTGCAATGATTATGCAAATATGAATAAATAAATTTGTTATTTTGCAACAGCAGAACAGAAACGTTCGAAACGAACAGTAGAACACCATAAAGCCTCAGAGAGAAAAACAGGCCACTGAAATACCATTGCTACCAGTTTTTTCATTATAATATTGTTGTCGTTCTTCCATTATGATGTATTTGATTTAAAAATGTAGATAGGCAACTAGTTTATTATTCGAACATCTATCTTAATCTGGAACTGTAACTTAATCTGAGTAACTACATCCATACTCGGTGTCGAATATCAATAGACAAGTCACAAATAATGTAATATCATATTTATGTGGACACCTTGGTATATATTATGTCATCGACATCAATCAGCTCCCCCTGGAGGTGAGTTTCTTGAGATCCAGTCCGCATTTTTTCCTGAAGACTGTTTCAGCGCATTGTTAGGCAACTACCAGCTCAATGTATTTATTTATTTTTTATACTTGTACGGGACAAGCAACATTACATTGGACACATTTTGCAGTGGACATACAAAAACCCAAATAATAAGGAGAGCAGGACAATTTGAATGACAATTTTTACTTGTTACGAAGTTTGAGTAATTGTTAGTACCTAAGTTTGAATATATTATGAATAAAAAGAGAGAAAATTGGCTAGGAGAAAATGAGCGGCGATGAGGCCATCAGGGTCTTAAGGGAAGAGAGCGAGCTGACGAAGAAATCGAATGCTGGATATGCACCCAGCAAGGCATTTGCAGAGCGAGGAAGAAGGTGGAGAGGGCAACTCATCTGGTACTAGTTGGTGGCAGAGAACGGGATCCGAAAAAGTTACGGCATGCGGACGAAGAAGCGGGGTGCCACAATTCCAATTTCGGTACGCAAGGCTGGACAAAAAATCTGATTATTCAGGGTTTTGTGGAGTAGGGAAACTCCGCCATGCAGCGTCTCCTCTCCAAGGGCAA
Source organism: Leptopterna dolabrata (assembly GCA_954871275.1). Taxonomy (NCBI): domain Eukaryota; kingdom Metazoa; phylum Arthropoda; class Insecta; order Hemiptera; family Miridae; genus Leptopterna; species Leptopterna dolabrata. The sequence goes on along the minus strand of OX940981.1, from coordinate 31,602,623 downwards.
CAGTCCGCATGTGTGTCCGGTAAGTAGCCATAGTCGACCTCCGATGATGATGAGTAACGCAGTAACTTATGCTGAACTCTCTTCAGGAAGTAGGTATTTATGGACGGCACAATGCGGGGTTCAGAAGGGGAAGAGTACTCCAGTACAGGCGGAACTAGCGCTTTGTATATCATGGCCATAGCCGGAGTGCTACTAAACTCCCGGGTAGACAGCTTCAAGAACCCCAGACTTCGCGTTAACTATGCCGCGAGGTCCTAATTGTGATTCGAGAACGTTAACTGACCACCACACAAAACTCTCAAATCGACCATTCCCCCGCCCCTTCCAAGAAACCCCCACAAAGAATATAGTAAAAAACTATGGGTGCAGAAATTCGGTTAAACCGAACACCGAGTTCAAGAAGAGCTGATTCGAAACACACCATTCCTCCAGTCTGCGTATGGCCCCCTAGCTCCTCGCAGTCCAAGCGAGTCAATATGGCGAAATATCTTGAGATCGTCCACAAATAGTAAGCATTCAGTACTTCCAGCAAATTTGAACCCGCTTCAGTACTTCCTGTGTCTCATACATCCAGGTTAGAGGATAATCAAGATTTCCCATTGTACCAGGTTTTCTCATGAATTCTTTCATTCCATCCTTAGGGGACGATGATAGCCACATACCCAAGCAGCAAAGTTTAGTCGCTACAGTGAGGCGAAAAAGGAAGTTCCGGCTGAAAGTAAGTGTGTGTGTGTGTGTGTGTGTGTGTGGGGGGGGGGGGGTATACCCGTGGTTATACCTAAATGGACTGGGAAAATAATTGATTAAAAACTTGTCACCAAACGGAAAAGAATAACACTTTCAGTCGGAATAACACCCATACCAACTACAGACTTTCTTCGGAAATTCGCTAATGACCATAAGACATGAAACAATCTTCTTCCAAAGTAGAAGAGGAATTTCATTTTGAAAATAGGTAGAAATTGAAATAAATTACGTAAAATCAATAAAATTTTTTACACATTTTAAAGCTGACGAGCCTACCAAGGTAGCTGCAGCATTTGCGATCACTTTTGGAAGAAAACAATATTGTTGTAATCCAAAAACAAACTAACCAATAGTGTTTTGTGTTTTGGACTTCCTGAACAAATTATGTTCCGTGTCCGTATTTCTTTCTGCCCGCAAATCCTTCCAACGCCTCACTCGACAGGTTGGTCCAAATGAACTGAAATTTGGAGGACATGTGCGGGGTTGGGCCCTAGGCCCCATATAAGTTTGATCGAAATAATGGTCGTCAGCAGATCAGCAGAAAGGAATGTAGGAGTACGATCATGTTGTGGAGACGAGGAAGCTGCATGCCACACCTTGGCAGACGATTTCATATGACTTTTACAGTTTACCAACATAACTTAGGTAAGCCGTGCCATTAGGGGGAGCCGTGGGAGTAGCTATCATTCGGTCAATCGAAAGAATCCGTTTCTTCAGCCTCTGCAGCCTTCGCATTTCCACAGTCCACCTCGGAAACTCAATCACGACCGCTGCTGTCGCCTGCTATTGGGCAACCGCTAGAAGCTCCGTCAGTTAACTCGGTGGCGGGAGCCCGGAGGTGGTTGAGGGAAATACGCGAAGGTTGTTGATATCCCTTTTGTTCGGAACGCTCCATAACCTTTGGACTCAGAATCCGTCCATTAACGCCCCCGGAAGGTCGATTACCGGCCCATTATGACCACTCAGAGGTTCTTAGGTTTCTAATGTATCTCCTCAAACTCTTGTTCAACACAAACATTAGGTTCACTCGAGGAAATCGTGCCATTCTCCAAATTGATGGGGCATTTTTTTTTTTTTTTTTTCGCTTTTGTTGCGGAGTGTCGACCGGGCTTCAGTCAAACGAATGGCTCAGTCGGCTGCTAGGAACAGGCCTTTAAAAGTCGTGGAAGTCGAAGAATTTCCCACGAGTTTCTCGGAACGAGGACGATGAGGCTCTAAGAGTTTGGGCGCGTGGAATAGGCGCCTGTCATGATTTTCATTGGAGAAAAGTTCCAGTCATTCAGCATGACATAGGCATAGGCAAATTTATGTTGAAAGGGCTATTTTGACGATTTTTGGGATAAGACGAACACAATGTTCAAAAAATCTTCCCATAAAAAAAGGGTTAGATTTGAGTTTTCGAGGGTCAAACATACACACAAAAAAGTAATAAAATAAACCATAAATATTAACTTAAACTCTTAGTTATTTTGAACACTCGATATGAACCTTTCCACTGGTTCCTTGATCTACAAATAATTTATTCAGAGTCGACTGTAAGTTAGTTTGGAAATTCACTCGTATGGTCATGCTGCAGAATAGCGTATTTAATATTGAACTTTCAAGGTGGTATTTGCCGTACCAAACGAACTTTCTTGACCATGGAATCAATTTACGATCAACTTATGGATGTCCCTCTTGGTTTTTGGTTTTCAATATGAAGTTTTGTAATCGAGTGTGAAAAAAAATATGTTAACCATCCCTCATAATTTGATTATTTGCGTTTCAAGTAACGTAGAATCCGAGAATGAGGAGGTGAGGTTGAGAAGGTGAGGTTGAATGAGGAGGCGAGATAGGAGTGGGACAGCGTATCCATGCGGTCTTCACCTGCTTGGGTGCGTCTCTAGGATAGGAAAATATCCGTCCGGTTTTTACCACGTTAGATATTGGGATAAGGAAATATCCGCACAGTTTTCACCTCCTTGGATACTGGAAAGAAAGGGTTCCGGTCTGCACCACGTTGGATATTGGAAAAGCAGTCGTCCGGTTTTCACCACGCTGAGTACTGGGAAGGAAGTTCTCGTCCGGTTTTCATCACGTTTAGAACGTAGGGTTGAGGAAAAGGGTGAGTTGATGAGGATGAGGTAAGATAAGAGAGAGAGAGAGAGAGAGAGAGAGAGAGAGAGAGAGAGAGAGAGAGAGAGAGAGAGAGAAGGCTCTGGTTTGAGAGAAGTCGGTTGAATGTGGAGCTGGGCAAGCCAGGCGCCTTATAAAGGCGCTTCCCCCCCCCCCCCACCGGCCACTGACGGCCGTTGGAGTGAGAGCCCCCCCCTCCCCCCCCACATCACACAGATCGACTTCTCCGCGTCTTTATTGGTCTTTATTGGAATGGTTTATTTTAAGGGTAATAAATTATGACAGGTTTGTATGTTGCTTTTGTTGTCTAATTGGTCGGCAAAGTTCATAGTTTTTACTGTCAGCCATCTCTCAGGGGTGAAAACTAGGGGGTTGAAATTTTCAAGAAGCAGTAGCTCGTTAGCGTTCAGTAGAAGAGTATGGTTTTTTACGGGTTCGCCGAAATATTATGATGTGGGCGGTGGAAAAATGCATACATAGATACCTGGTGGCGGAATAATTATGTAACTGTACCCAACTGCGGAACTTTGGACAGCTTATACTTCGAATCTGGTGTGTGGGTAGGTAGGTACACACTGCAAAAAACGACCCTACCAAATCAGAAAATTACACTAATAGGAATTCAGGGACCTACGCAGAAGGGGTATCTATACACAAAAATAATAAACCGTTGTGTGGTAAACTGATGAGTTTTTACCAGGCAATTATATATTTCGCGACTTTCCTATACATTTCGTACATTAGGATATTTTGTTATAATATTCTCTAGTTATCTTAATGTCTACCTCGTTTCTCTCCACTGTAAAAGATCGAATTTCGGATAGCAAACCCTTTTAGTGCCAATAAATCACATAGAAGGTCATCTATGCGGGAGCTAACCCCGTTCCGAACGACCCGTTTAATCCATCTTTGGAAACCACTCGGTTCTCAAGTCAGTTAGCGCGTTGACAGAATGTGACTATTGTAAAACAGAAAAAACTCACGTTTTATCTAGATGGCTTTGCCCTCTGAGCTATAGTAAGTAGCTCCCATTCGATGCTCAGAGAGCGAGTAGGTGTGAGGTCCGTGACTAATTCAATCCATAATAGGTATTGCCGGGTTCGAGGTCCGCCTTTAGGAGGTGTAAAGTGGTTGTGGCAATGATCTCGTGGACCTAATGTTACTTGTTTCACCGTGAAAGACCTTTCATTTTGCCACCCAGGTAGCTCAGTGCGGCACAGTCCAGCGTTGGTTGGAAACTGGTAGTTATGATACTGTGAGACTTTGATTGCATTTCGCTAGATGGAGTTAGTGTATAACACAGAAAATTGTAATAAGATCACTCTTGAAACAAGCATAACTGAAAAAAAATCAAAGTGTAAAAGCTAAATAGAGGCTTACAAACAGCAGATCTAGCTCATTCAAATCTTACAACTCCTTCTCTCTTCCTACTGTCCTGTGAAACAATTAGGTACAGCGGCGTACGGATAGCATTTTTGAAGAATGATGGTTATTTTGGATTTTGTTGATAGGTACCTTCGCAACCTGAATTGATTTGGGTCGGTGTCTGTAGGGTTACGTGCCTCACGCATTATTTCCTCAATTCGAATCCGATTTTGCTGAAATGTTCGGGTTGGACCCCAGATTACAGAACGATCGGATATTGGTAGGACCAATTCGCATGAGCACACGCGAAATTCGTGGTACCGATTTTTTACGGACCAATTATGCGGATTTTGCTCAAATTCGGTGGGTAGTTGGGGTGTAGCTTCTATATGGTCCCCTATGAATTGCAGAACGATTGGATCATGAGTACGGACACGCAAATCCGAGTTCAAGAATAAATGGCCCGATAATACTCGAACAGAAAACAGTGACCTACGCAGAAGAGTTTACCCACGAAAATGATGAGTAAGAATGTGCACCGTTTTTATTCCATTTTTAGATTCTCCGTGCCTTGAAACGCAAACCGCTAATTTTGAGGGGGGGGGGGGGGGGGGAATTTCGTTCCGCACTCGATTCGAAAGCTTTATTAATGAAAAATACTCGTAATAAACCAAAAACAATTAATACTTCATCTCCTGCCATACTACAAGAAAGAAGCCATCGCGTTTTGAGCTAAATTAAGAGAAAGGATCAAATAAGTATGCGTCAAACAAGTTGTACTCCGAAAAATTTCGGAACCCTATCTTTCGTTCCATTTCAATTTGTTAGGACTAGCTCTACAGAGATCCAATTACCGGACAGCCACAGTAATCTGGGCCTTGCCCGAAATGCCTTAACCATTTGTATGCACACGGTTACGATGAGCGGGGAAAGAACTTTTTTTGTCTGTCGATCGTTTGAAATTCCATAGCCGCGTCGTGATAGTGGACTCTTTCTATAATCCTGATTTACTTCTTACTTAAATCCCTCGTCAGATTTTATTGTCACTGGAGGGATGGCGATCCGATAGGTCGTAAAGTTAAGTGGTCGCCCAAGCGACCATCGCACGTTCGGGAGGGCGAGATGATTCTGTGGAGGATAATATGGAGATTACCTTTCGTAGTTCATCGCCCTAATGGAAAGTCCCTCGATAATATTATGTTTACCTGGATTCTATCTAAATTGTCAAACGATAGGTTCCTCTTTAATATAAATACCGACGGTCTCATTCAGTTTTTAGCGAATTTTCGAAGAAAAGGAAGCTATTGTTCTCGGTCCAAAATTTTTAAAACTCGTATTTCCGAAAGATTTTTATACCAAAATCCGTTTCAGACCATCCTGAATTCCCTGCCGAAAGACACCAAAAATTATATGTATATATATATATATATATATATATATATATATATATATATATATATATATATATATATATATATATATATATATATATATATATATATATATATATATATATATATATATATATATATATATATATATATATATTTATATATATATTTATATATTTATATATTTATATATTTATATATATATTTATATATGTATGTGTCATTCCAGACGATAACTCTCGAAAGAATTGAGATAAAAAGTTCAAATTTGCACGAAAAATCTGTCTTGGCAATCGACAGGCTAAGTTCGAAGATGGGCAGAATCGGGTCACCCTAAGGGGGAGTTTTGGGGAGTTTTAGGGGGGGGAAATTACCCATAAATTCCCAAAATGAAAAAGTCTGACAAGTGACACCTCATTTTAAAGGTTTTTGTACGCTGAACACGATGGTGAAATCAGAATTGCGATATCTCATTCCATTCTCAAACTGGAGCACTTTGAAGATGAAGGAACGTGGTTATTTCTTGAGATGTTCTTCCTGGTTCGTCTGCTCTAATCTGATAACGGAATGGGATATCGCAATTCTGATTTCACCATCGTGTTCAGCGTTGGAAAATCTACAAACCGAGGTGTTACTCGGCAAAAAATGGAACAAAAAATTTGTTACGTACCCAATACCTATTCTTCTGGTATTCAAAACATTTTTGATTTCCCCCTCCCCCTCCTTCAACCCCAAATTTTACTTTGCGTAAAACTACTCCTGTTTTAATTTTGTATGGTATCAAGTTCATTGGCCGAAAATTAATTTTCAGAACATTTTAGGCGGAGGAGGAAGATGCCGAAAACTTCGAAAATTCGCTCTTATAGCCATGCTGCATGACTGTGGTTTTTTTAATTTTTTCTCTCTCTTTCTCACTCTCTCCCTCTCTCTCTCTTTCTCATTTTGGTACTTGATTTTCCTCCGCCAGTGCTGGTCCTTCAGTCTTATCAAGTCATAAGCGCTCTGAAAGATAGAACTAGAAAACTATCTATACCTACCTGTTACAATGAAAACACCCCCAAATTTTCGTTTCTTTGGCGTTTAATAAATTTAAGGATACGGTAAGTGGAGAACGTGAGACAAATATGAGCTCATTATACTATTTGTAATCATAACTTATTGTGGTAGCTGGAAAATTTTATAACCCCACAAAAAACGCACATTGAAACCCATTTCAACCGGGGGGGAGTCAACAACAGTTTCTGGATGGATTTGCCGAATTTCTCTAATTTTCAATACCTAATCTGAGGAGCTTATTAGGTACAGGTAGCTACTGTATTGGTAGGCTACAGGTAGAATTAGGTATGAGTAACTATTCGGTTATTTCAGATATCGGAAGATCAGATCGACGAATTGGAAAATGTTGGTTGTATGACTGTGGCCTTGGCCTTTACTGTTAGAAGACCTGCATGAACCACTGTTCAGTTAATGATTTACCGGTTCAGCAGTTAAATCGAGGAGTAGGTAGGAATGAGAACACAGGATTACCTCATTGTTTGCTCAAATTTACCTGTATATCACAGGACTGACAGCTTTGGATACAGAGAGGCCCCAACATTTAACTGCAAGAGGTTTTTGACCGTCTTGAATTAATTTAGGTATTGAACTGTTGTAACGTAAACTGACACAATTTCATTGGTATACTACTTGGTTTCGAACTCACGGAACCCTTCCGGTTGACCCCCGCCCGGGAAAAAAGAGGATGATCGACCCCCACTCGGGCAAGACTGACCCCCGGCCGAATTCGAAAATGGGTTAACACGATTCACCCCCGTGTCACGATTGACTCCCGCCGTAAAACTACATTTTCACGACTGACCCCTAACAAACCAACAAACATAAAATATATACCACAGAAACCAACTTTTCCAAAAACCAAATTTTCCTTCCCACTTTGACAGGCTTAGGCGCAGGTGTGGATAAAAATTTTTTTTTTTTTTTTTTTGAGTTGGAAAACCTCAGGTCGTGGGTATGAAAATAATCATAATGTCAACTATCCCAAATAAAAAATAAAATAAATACATGAATTTTAATTCATTCTCATCGTCATTCCTTCTCGGAGTGGGGTTGGAGCTTGCTGGAAACTTTTCTTACAAATTTGTATAATGAGATCCTGCCGTTCTCCTGTTTGTCAATGTACTTCGCGATTCACGCCTGTGCTTCCTCCCTCTCTTCATTCTTGCGTGATGCGTATGTTCTTGGCTTATGGAATGAATTTTCGCGTACGTATCCGCCCGCACCTCAAGAAACACATCTAAAGCATTACCTAGGTATATCTGGGTGGCTCCTGTTGAATTTACCAAATGCCTGTTAGTCATTCCATTCTCATTTAAGAAACTCCTTCAATACGCCTCATCCGAATACTCTCGAGTTCTGGGAAGCTCTGGACCAGACGGATGTATATGTTAAATCAAAAAATTCTCTCTATGAATTTCACCCGCTGAAAAAAGCTACGAGACTAAAGTCGCAATGAACGCACGCTCATCCAAAAGCAGTATGGATCATCTCCGAAAACTCCCTTTCAGTTCGCAAAAAGTGTTAGTGCAAAATTCGGAGGCTTTTTTGAAGATAGCCACTAATAAGTATCGATGATATTTTTAGTTAAATATATTTAGTTATTAGACATGCACTGTGACTGGTTAATTACATTCATTACTTGAAAGCACGTCTGTGTATGTTACCATACTTCAAGGGTGGCAATTGATGCAGCCGGTTTTCGGGCTGGGTGGCAACGATGATGGGGGTTTTCTGTCAGGGTGGCATTTGACCATTTTTCATTTGGTCGGGTGGCAAATACAAACCCCCATCAGGACTATACACGGAAGACCAAAGGTCAACGGCATACTCCCGAACTCGGAAGTTTAAAGTACGCACCATCCAACGACATTGAATCTCACTAGCTCTCGAGCTGGAGCTCAGTAGAAATAAGAAATAAGAAAATATTACTTTACGAATGAACTCCCTTCCATATCATCCAGTGAACGCAGTAAACTTACTATTGTTCGATTTCTTGAATACGGGTCATTATAATAACGCAGACGAGAAAAGGATCGAGAAGTGGAGAAGAATAACATTAAGAACGACCGTCCGTCTAATCCCCCTCCTTTTCAAAACCGTTCAAAACATACCGGATTAGTAAATATCTCAATTCAAGCTTCTTTACCTACGCCTTTTGTAAAGAGAGGTAGTTCCTTCAGAGCTCGTAATGGTCGCCTCCATTGTCAGGTCGACTTCTCAAAACTCAGTTCTAGGGTCCGATACATAAACATGAGGTCCCATTGTTGATTCGGCAGGCCGCTCCCCACCACCGACTAGGCTCCTTTATTAATTTATCAAACGGGCTCCCTCATGGTAATCGATATTGTATGTTAAGTGATTTAGTTTTCCGCGTGACAGGATATCTCCCTGCTATATCGTTTTCCCTGTATTTACATTTGTTTGAATGATTTTTTTTTTTACATAATATATTATTTGAAAGTCAACAAATTTCAAGGACCTGGGAATTTATACTTCAACATCATATTTTATATAGGTGGAAATTTTATATTTAATGATTCAGCGACATTCAAGATCGTGATGAACTGAAGACCAGAACCGCGTGCGGAACTAAATAAGGGGCGTCACCTCTAGGGCGACAAAACACAACAACAAACAACAGGAACAAATCGTTGCCCTGTCCATCGTTGCCGCTCCCAATTATTACACAACGGTTTATTATTTACCTGTATGATAAAAGCTTTATTCCAGCGCCGTGAATAGAACATGTAGTAGTTCGGTCCGAGAACCGAAGTAGTGGGGATGAGTTCATGAATTTTTGGTTTATGATCTGAACCGCTGGAACCTCTGAACTAGAAACCATCCTAATAAACGACTATAACAAAATGCAAGCAACTATAAATTTCATTCGCCTGAGAAGACCAGATACGTGAAACTTTTGGGGAGGTTACACGCATCAGCAAGGTTATGTTTGAGTTTTCAGTTCACAACCCTGCCCTCCGTTTGGAGCAAGAACAAGCTCAAGAACCCGAGGGCCCTGGAACTCGAGGCGGGTAAAACAGTAACGCTGGAACTGGAACGCTTCACAGACCGCCAAGGCCTGCGCAGATCGAATACGCCGAATCAGTTCATGACCTCAAGCGCGCTGGAACGGACCTTAAATTCTCACTGCTGACTCCGTCAGCAGCCTGCAGAGGCTAGTCGAGATCGTTGCAGAAGAGAGCCTCCGAATAGGCCTGCAGATAAATATTTTGAAAACTAAATTCATGGTTGTCTCACGCGATGCCATCAGAATATGGATAAAATACTGACTGATAGGTTTTTGAGGTTTGGGCATGGTCAGAAGCTACTCCCAACTGTAACGAAGTTTACAGAGACCAAGAGAAACCCAATACGCACCCAACATTTCGGTTCGTTTGGATTGTTTATTCGATGAGATAGATACCGGATGCAAAGTTTTGATGTTAGTTGTGCAGCTGTGCAATTAGCGAAGTTTCATTTGAGATTCTGTTCGCAGGCTGCTGGTCAAACCTCAGCCGATTCCCGCCACTTTAAGGCCTAATAGATGGGCTGCAGAAGCAGACTACATAATATTACATATACGCAGAAGGGTGTTCCGAAAACCCACTCATACAATTCTATTATTCCTCAGTTGATTAACGATCCCCGGTAAACAAGGATTAAATCTCCAAAATGCAAGCCGTAATACCCAAAATTAGCAAGTTAGGTATGATACTTCGCTGCGAGATTATTTATGTAATTGGTAGCAATTAGGTACATGAATAATCTATCATTTCCACAATGATCCCCGAAAATCAGTTTGAGAGGGTGCTAAGAAGCGAACAAGTGGATGTTCTGCTATGAGAGTGTTTCAGTAGTGGTTAAAGTAAATGGAACTCGCAGTACAGAGCAGGCCGACTTACAGCAACTGTATGTTTCAACAGATTTGACTGCAGTTACTGCGGTATTTTATCATGAAGTTAACAGGGGCATTTATTGTTGGACACCTGCAACTATATAATTGCCGATACTATCTCTCTGAACACACCATTCTCGCTCCAGCTTGCATCTACCTGAAAATTGATTGGGGCGTCCATCCAGATTCACTAGTTAATACTTGTACCTACCAACCTTCTCTCACCAACGCTAGATTTATAGTCGAACCTCGGATCGATCGCTGAAGGTGGAAGATAATGAGGTCGTTATGAGCTCTGCGGAGGATTTCAACTTTTTCTGGCGCCACATCAGCCAGCAGTGTTGCGAGCTTTGCGATCTTATCGGCGAATGTATCTTATCACTTCGCCCCACGCTAGAACCTGAACCCGTCCTTTTTACTCGTGTAGACCAAAGGAATAGGCTAGTTACCTCTCGGTTCGGTAAACGTTGAGAATATCAGGATTGGTGGTTGGATCGGATTGCAACATCATAAATATGAAAAAATACAATCTCTTTCAAAAATTATAGTTCGACCAATCGAGATTCAGAAGAACTGGAAACATTTTATAATCTCAACATGGAATTGTAGGAGCACAAAGTCTCGTTCTGAAGACACACATTCCTGTGGTTTCGAAGAAAATGTTAACAACTATTCGATCACCTCAATTCAAAGGGAAAAACGCTGCAAATCCCTGCACAACGGTTTATTATTTTGTATAGAATACCCTTCCGTTACAGATCACAGCTCTATGTATAGATAACCCGTCTATATAATATGATATGTACTATTCTATACATATTATGTAGATCGCAGACCCTCCGTAGGTTAGTACCTAACCCCGTACTCGTTACTAGGTACCTACCTAAATCACGAGTTAAATGTTGCTAAAATAATTCTGCCGATGAAAAACAGTACCTAACAAAAAGAAACACACATAATGAAGTTCTGAAAAGAAATTGTTGATGAGGAGTGAAAAAAGTTGCAAAAGTACCTACCAACAAACTCCAGCCCCTTCTACGTAGATGGTATAATGAACCGTTGTGTAATAATTTACCGTTGAGTAATGATTTACCGTAGTAATAAGTTACCAATCAATAATACTTCAACGTTTGTTCAAGTTTCACTACCTACCAACAAACTCCAATAGAGCCATCATTTTTCAAATTAAATAATATCACAGAACAACCAACTCGACTTCATACTCCGCCAATATAATCAGGTGGCCCCTAGCAATGATTTTATCTCCGCCAAATTTCCTATTGTGGGCGCGTCTCTGGTTACGAGATTTGGTTTGAATTGTATACAATAAATTTCATTCACACTGGAGTCGAAAATGCCTGTCGGTGCAAACTTCGGGGCCTTACTGTGAACGAACGGCTGGACGTACGATGCTCCGGATGGTCTTAAAAAACTCGCAAGTTCAAGAACTATTTAAAACCGTAAAAATATTCACGTAAAAAAAATGGTATAGTTGTTTCGAAAATTTCAACCCCTATTTGGAACCCCTTAGAGATGACTGACAGTAACGTCGAGCTTCGAGGACCAACTAGACCCCGAACGGAACCTATAACCCGAATTTCATCAATTTTCTTTCATGGTGACTAAGAAAAGTGGCCCGTACGGCGTACGGCGGACAGACAGAAATATTTTTATTGCAGTTTTGGATTCTACATACCTTGAAACGTAAACCATCAAATTTTGAGGGGGGTAAGAATTTTTTTTTTCATGCTCGATTCCAATGGTTCATTATTGGTTTATTATTTTCAATAATGAACCATTGGAATCGAGCATGAAAAAAAAAAATTCTTACCCCCCCTCAAAATTTCATGGTTTACGTTTCAAGGTATGTAGAATCCAAAACTGCAATAAAAATATTTCTGTCTGTCCGCCGTACGCCGTACGCCGTACGGGCCACTTTTCTTAGTTACCATGAAAGAAAATTGATGAAATTCGGGTTATAGGTTCCGTTCGCTGTCTAGTTGGTCCTCGAAGCTCGACGTTACTGTGAGTCATCTCTAAGGGGTTCAAAATAGGGGTTGAAATTTTCAAAACGCCTATACCATTTTTTTACGTGAATATTTTTACGGTTTTAAATAGTTCTTGAACTTGCGAGTTTTTTAAGACCATCCGGAGCGTCGTACGTCCAGCCGTTCGTTCACAGTAAGGCCCCGAAGTTTGCACCGACAGGCATTTTCGACTCCAGTGTGAATGAAATTGTATACAATTCAAACCAAATCTCGTAACCAGAGACGCGCCCACAATAGGAATTTGTGAATACGGCCAATCATTGGTAGGGATCACCTGATTATATTGGCGAAGTATGAAGTCGAGTTGGTTGTTCTGTGATATTATTTCATTTGAAAAATGATGGCTCTGTTGGAGTTTGTTGGTAGGTAGTGAAACTTGAACAAACGTTGAAGTATTATTGATGGGTAAATTATTACTACGGTAAATCATTACTCAACGGTAAATTATTACACAACGGTTCATTATACCATCTACGTAGAAGGGGCTGGAGTTTGTTGGTAGGTACTTTTGCAACTTTTTTCACTCCTCATCAACAATTTCTTTTCAGAACTTCATTGTGTGTGTTTCTTTTTGTTAGGTACTGTTTGTCATCGGCAGAATTATTTTAGCAACATTTAACTCGTGATTTAGGTAGGTACCTAGTAACGTGTACGGGGTTAGGTACTAACCTACGGAGGGTCTGCGATCTACATTATATGTATAGAGTAGTACATATCATAAATTATATAGACGGATTATCTATACATAGAGCTGTGATCTGTAACGGAAGGGTATTCTATACAAGATAATAAACCGTTGTGCAGGGATTTGCAGCGTTTGAAAATAATAAACCAAAAAGTGATTAAAAATTATCAACCATGATGTGCCATGGTAATCACAATGTAGGCAACACAAATAACAAGATTTGACAACAGAAAGTTCCACTCATTCAGCATATCATACCAGCGAATTTCTGAGTTCAGGTGCCGAGGAGTTCCGGGTTCAGTAAACGAACCATTATCGAATGTTTTCGACGGTTTCGTCCGCGAATTTCAGCACTAAAGTGTTTTCTAAGATGAAAATTGTTTATACTATAAAATTGCTATATAATTATGCACCCATTTTTGTTAATTTGACAGAATTTATTCCCACTTCGGGTTATTTTCAAGATAAAGTATAAAACTCGATTTATGACTTTTTAGAAGAAATAAAATTTTGTTGCGGATTTCCGTCTTGAGCCACCTCCTTCCTATAGATTTTATTTTTTTATTTTTTATTTTTTATTTTTTGTGTGTGATGAATTTGAAGTAATTTCTGGTGACTTTTGGATATTTTTGAGGATTAGTATATCATAGAGGATTATTATGAATTAAATTTGATTAACCTATTTGTAGAAGATATCTTTGATGGACATGGTTGATATGAAACTGCACAAACTGCTTATACTGGTTCTTGTCTGCCCACCGACAAAGAGCTGTTTGATGGAATAAACAGGAATCTTTCCCATTCCACTGAGAGCCACTCGGCAGGAACACAAAATATATTTAATTTTAATTACAAAAATATTTGATCGATTTTTATCAAACCGCTAGTGAGTTTTAGTTCTTATTATTTTTATCAGGATAAAACAAGTCACGTAACTTCAGGTTAAACTTTAGATTCTTCGCGTGAGGGCGGTCAAGCCCAGGCCTTTTCAACTGTTATGACGACGGTTTAAATTAGCTAATCCCGCTACGGGCGGTATTGGGAGCGAATATGAAATTTCATGCTCAGTAAGCAGGTAGATAGCTTCCCATCCGTGCAAGTTTCCCGTCCCTTCATAAGATTTGGTACCTTATACACAATTATTATACATAAGCATGTGTAACAATTTTCTCTCTTTTGAGATGTTCACATAATTGTGTTAATTAATCCAACAGGTATCTTTCAGAAGACATCCCTGCACATTCGAATTTCGTCTTTTAAATACTTAGGTAGTGTATTTTTGAAGAAAAAAAAGGTAAACTGGTGTAAAGGGAGGATGGATCTTGACACCTTGAAGTTTTGAAATCATATGAGACCTTTCTAACGAGAGGCAAACAGGGTATTTAGGTCACCTCCTGAACAGATTTCCTAATATTTGATCAAAAAAGTAAATTCACCCCCCCCCCCCTACCATTTTATACCTTCCTGAAACTAGGTAACCTAGGGTTAAAGTTCGAAATTCCCACCCCTTCAAATTGTTGAGGATCCATAAGTACTCGAAACAATTATGGAAAAGACCTGAAATGTAGGATGTGATGCTTGAAACTCGGATGGTCTCATATTATGAGTGTCACGAAATCTGAATGTAATCGTTGTACACGCTAGCGCGGACTTGTGTTCTTTCGAATGTCCACAACTACCCAACCGAAATGGTCGAAATGAGCTGAAATTTTGAGGGTATACGTGCAAGTTGGTACCTATTCAGATGGGCTCCATTCGATTTCATCAGCTTCCTACTGGATAACTTTGTCCTGCTCCTGCAAACTTACTTCCCGAAAAAGGTCAAGAAGAGCTGACATACGGAGGGAGATCAATGCCCTGAAAAGGCTAAATATTTTCTCTTATGCTATGAAAACGAACTACTTATCCCCTCAACATAAAAATATTTTTCGCGACTTAGCAGATATTCTTTCCTATGAAGAGTTTTGGTTAGTGCTGCGGAAGGGATATTTGCAGTCTTTTTCCAGGCCGAGTCACGTTCATAGATTCACTGATTCATGGACTACACGAGACCAATTTTTATATTTAGCCACTTTCTCCAGTACACACCTATGCAAGCGTGATGGACTAATTCTGAATGCCCTTCAAATAGAATAATACTTGAAGATTGATTCACTTCTTAAGGCACCTATTAATGGAATGGAATGTAGGTACCCACTGTATTAGTTTTCAAACAGAAGATTAAAGGTATTCTTTACCAAACGTGCCAAAATGGGGTCTCTAAATCAATTGAAGGTCCGTAGATAAAGCTGTTTCCTAAAAGGGCTCTTGTAGCCTAACATAGAAGTCACCCAATGAAAGAGCAGTTTAATGGAATGGTAGTAGCTAATCAAAGGGGAAGTCCAAGGATGTGATAACTCAAGAGCCTGAGGAATGTGGAGCGGAAAACCGCTCGTCCTTATGAATGGGCTGGTCCGCCGTCGTAGAATCCTTGCCAGCCACCAATGGGGTTTCTTCTCGCTAGAAACATTGTTGCTTCTCTCCAGCCTCTATATACAGTAATTCATAGGGATGGTAATTTCCAGAGCAGCGACCCGGAGAATAGTTCATTTTACACCTTGCACTGTGTCAGAGTAAATAAATTATATCGCGAAAATGCGAAAATACAGAACGATATTGAGAGTCATGACGTTCAGTTGCTAGCTCGATTGAGTTAAATTACAGGGTTATGAGACTCTGTATAAATAAAGGTACTAAAGCCGTCAAAGCTAGGTCTTGCAGTTTATACCTACTTGACATCTTACGCAAAATGAGTCAAAAATTAATTTTGCTTTATTGTTTCAATGCCCAAAAACCCTTTGGAATCGAGCAAGAAAACAACCTACCAACTATTTTTCCGACCCCCCCACCCCCCCCCCCCCTCCCACCAAATCGAATGAATAATCCGTCTGGCCCGTGAGCATCACTTTAGCCTCCATGACCGGTGATGATCCTGTACGAAAAGATATATCCCATGTGTCACACCCCATTGGCGTTGATATCCCAACAGCTATGAAAATTATTATTTTCATTTATTTTCGTTTATTGTGCACTATGAACCAACATGAATGAAATTGGGTTTGTAGGTGCCATTTAGAGTCGAGTTGGACCGCGAAGCTTGGCGTTACCGTCAGTCATCTCTATGGTGTGGAAAGTAGGGGTTAAAATTTTCAAAATGCCGTAGGGCGAAAAAGCTGTTAATAGAAGGGGATGGTTTTTCCAAACTTGAGGATTTTTTAGAGACCAACTGGCGTCAGCCGTTCGTTCAAAGTAAGGCCCTGAAGTGTGAGCCGAAAAGCTTAATCAAATGAGTGTGAATCATACAGTATACATAACTACAGCAGCTCAGATATCACTGATTTGAAACAGCTGAATGTCATCAGACAAGGCTGTATGAAATCTTGTTTGTTGTTCCGTGATGTGGTTTTATTTTTTGTTTATTATTTTCAATAATGAAATCGAACATGAAAAAAAAAAAAAAAAATCTAACCCCTCCCTCAAAATTTGATGGTTTACGTTTCAAGGTATATATATAATCCGAAAATGCAATAAAAAAATTTTGTCTGTCCGCTGTACGCCGTACGCCGTTTTTTTTCAAATAATAATACCTATAAAAATATTATTACCTATTGCTCAACATGTACAAGTGTTTATTCACGGCCAAACGAATCATCCAAATAATATGAAAACTTGGGACTATGGCGAGGTTCCTACTTAGATTGAGCGACCATCAGAATTCCAAAAATGACCGGATGGGGGGTTCGTAAGGCCGAAATAGTGCGTTACAAATGATAGGGGCGGTGGGACTGGCTCCGGTACTCCAGTCATAAGGGCTTTTCTTGGGGAAGCCCTTGTTAAATCTCGTTAGAAGTATGAATTGGCTGTGGTCTGGAGAAAACTGCCCACCACCATCCATGAATGTACAGGTTCTTGATTGTTCATTTGAATTGAGGTTTGGATTAGGTTTCTAACAATACGGAACCTCAATTGCCTTTTAGGGATACGCCCAGCCTTTGCCTTAATAAACGGGTTTTCCCCTTTTCCACTCCCCGGCTACATATCTGATTCACATTACTTTCGATCACGACAGTTTTTACGGGCTGATTACAGTGTTTTTCTCTCAGGAAAAATAATAGCTGCAAAGATTTGACTTCATGCACTGGAGCTCCAAAATCATATTTTCTGAGTAGTGACAACGTCAGAGAACAGGTAAAAGCCATGTATCAGTCCGTCAACAATAAAAACTCCAGGGTGGAGGATCTGGGGCAAGGTGACTGCGGTACACGTACACCCCCTTGGGCAACCCCTTGCGTCACGATAGCCGCGTCAACGGCCCTGTCGGCTTGTTGAGATTAGAAAATGATGATCCCCGCCCTCCTATGTAAATGTCTGACTATTGTCGTAGCCAACAAACAATGATCTTTTCATTGCTTCGCGTATGGGAGGCGACGGAGTCAAGGATGGGGGTGGGATGGACATCGACCGTTGGCGTTGCATTGTTCTTATCCTCACTCGAGGCCTCTATGAATATGCGCATGAAGACAGAGATGGCTGGGATGGTCATCAGAAAATGGTAGGAGAAAGTCCGTAGAATGAGCTACTCCCACGTACTCTTCATTTATTCATTTTTTAATAATGTTTTCCATCTTTCTATTTTATTCGAAAGTAGAAGTTGAGGTGAGCTCCAATTTTACTTTTGGACGAACAAACTTCTTTAGTTTATTACCTATGTTTTTAGATAATTACCATATGTTATGTTTGTAAAGATACGATGAGGTACCTACCTAAGTATACGCTAAGAGGTGCTCAGGTAGTCCTACCTTGGGAAAAAACCGAGGAAAACCTTAGTTGAAGCATGTGAATGCTAATTACCATCCATGAAGTGGAGAACAGAGGAGTTTAAAGGAAGACGCTTGTCATCGCTTCTGTCATCGCTTGAGCCTGTTTCATATTGTGACATCATAAGTTTGAAGGCTCGCAATTTTGAAAAGCAGATAAATAATTGATATTCACCATTCAGTTTTAGATACAGGTAGACTCATTCATTTTTCTTCCACCCACCACCAGTGAAAAATAGAATATTCTAGAAAATAAGTGGCCAATTTCCGACCTCAGACTGAACCAGGTATTCTCAGGTGATGTTTATTTGATGAAAATAAACACCACAGCACAAGAATTAAAAGTGAGCATTTTGATTTTTTAATCGCCTGAAATTCTAGTTGCTCTAGGCACTCATGATGCGATACGAGATTCAATAGAATGAAGAGGGTAGACAGAAACACTTCACGTTATTGTACAGCGAGGTCTACAAGTTTCCCTGTACATTTTGGAAACCGTCGTATATTTCATATATCAGGATGCGATTATGAGATGTTCGACAAAGATTCAGCTGCAGCGGGAAATCTCAACCCTCTGTGGAATAACTATCCTGCCTACCAAACTGACAACACTCGTAATGGAAAAGTGGTCTTTATGATGTAGGCACCATTTAGTGACTCGTCAATGCCGACATACTTCTTCAATTAGCAAGAAGAGTAATTTACGGCCTGATGGACACTGTTGGTTTTTCGAGATTTTTCCATAATTTCACTGTTTTTCCTCACTGCAGTACTACCCTTTATTATTACCACGGATCACAACTAGCGATAACGGCGTGTAGTACGTGAGGGCAGCCCAGGACATTTCCCTCATGATTTACTTCGCCATGAAAAACGCAACTACCGTCCTAACTTATCTTGACTATAATGTTTTTTGATAAGAGTCACTCTGTAACATTCCAAACACGCCACCACCGAGCCGCTGCCTTCATATCCGGAATAAAATCTGCAAGTTGGGCTCGCTTCTGTTAAGTGCACCGAAGAAGTTCAGTTGCGAAACGGATTAATTGCTTAAGAGCAACACTATTAACTTGACACCTTTTAATGGGCGTCGGAAGGCCCTACGGAATGTAGTCACGAATGTCCGCCGTCCACATTGCATTACCATAAGCGAAATAATCTCGTACGCACGTCTCCGAACGACGTTACCGTAATTTATACGCTGGTGGGACTGTTGAAGTAGTTCTCTTGAAGAAATACGTAGAGATTCGAAGATTAACAATTAATAAAGAGGTATAGTAAATTGTCATTGGCAAAGAGTCCAAATCTACTACTACTGCTACTACTACTAATGTTCAAAAACGCTGCAAATCCCTACGCAATGGTTTATTATTTTGTACAGAACACCCTTCTGTTATAGATCACAGCTCTCTGTATAGAAAACCCTTCTATATAATATATATGTACTACTCTATACATATTATGTAGATCGCAGACCCTCCGCAGCTCAGTACCTAGCCCCATACTCTTTCTAGGTACCTACCTAAATCACGTGTTAAATGTCGCTAAAATAATTCTGTCAATGACAAACTGTAGCTAAAATGGCAAAAAGAAACACAAAAAATGAAGTTCTGAAGCGAAATTGTTGATGTGGAGTGAAAAAATATTCAGCCCCGGTAGGGTTTCGATCTCGGGAACTTTGTCGTAGATCAGTCCACCAGTTAGACCACTGCGCTATTATATCGCCCAGCTAGCCAAGAGAGCAGTGATGTGCGCTCTGAATACAGCTTGATGCCTGCATACACCCTGCTCTTTACGGCAAATTGTATAGCAAATGTTATGGCAACCTCGTAGAATGCTCCGGATGTCTCAAAAATTCAGAAAAAAATCAAACTGTTCAAAAATGCGAGAAAACCCACAACTCGAAAGACCAAGCCAAGCTCTTTGACTAAGCCAAAGAGACAACTCTTTCAGGTCCGACTCTCTCTTTGGGCCAAATAGATTTTTATAGTATCCATGACAGGGTTATTCAGTAACTTTTCAAAGAGAGAGTTGGCGGCCATCTTGGCATTCTCGATCTCTTTCAGAGAGACACCTAATTACTTAGGTGTCTTCCCTCGAAAGAGAGAGTCCATTTCTCGTTTGTTTCACAGTGATCGTGTAATATCCTCCTTCATCCGTGTAATAGTTATCCTCCTTCATCCGCAACCACATCGGTACTTTTGATCGTGTATTCTTTCATTTCATAAAGGTAAGTCAATTTAAATTAAAAATATATACATAATCATTGATTCATGAGTAAAAACGTCCAAGTACGGGTTGAGGTAGGTACCTACCTACCTAAGAGGTTCATTAGGTGTAGATATAACACAAGCATTAAAAGCCCCCTAATTCGACTTTTTCTGTTTATAATTGAGACTTTTTTCAATTTCATTTAAACTTTTATCCGATTTGTGAGTAAAAACGTCCAAGTATGGATTGAGGTAGGTAGGTACCCAATTACCCATTGAATAGGTATTACTAAGAAATGCGTTCATTATTAAGGAATTGAACTCCCTGGGGCACAAACATCTCGCACTTCATGGATACTATGGCATTTTCGTGTATTAGGATCCATATCACTTTCTCAAGGTCTCTGGAGCTATTCTGTAAAATAGACGAACCCGGAGACATTGGAAGAGACTAGCTTCGTTCGCGGTGTGTTTTTCTGACGGTCAGGGAACCGTCTGAAGCCACTTTTCTGATCGTGCCAACACGCATGCGCCACCAATACCAACTTTCAAACTCACAATGGACCGGGTACACCGCGAACGCTTGGGAAGGAAATCTGACTGCAACCGCTGTGCAACCTGCAAATGTCTAACCTTCCTGATTGTGTGGTGTCGTCGTCGATCTTGATTTTTTTCTCCTTTCTGACGTTTGTTAATTTGTTATACAAATCATACCTATTTAGGTTTATTGAAAGGCTGTGACTCGTGCATGTGTGAGAAGTTCATATGTTATCATTGATCTCTGCTAATTTATTTCTTCTTTTTATAACAATAATACTAACGTTCGTCCTATAGGTCATCGTTGATTTCGGCTAATTTATTACTTTTTTCATTCATCTACTTACTCAAGTCTTATATTACGATTATTCCTATGCTTCTGATGAATGGGTAGACTATCTTCTATATGTTCCTAGTTGTAATATAGTTCCATGTTTTGCTTCGAGTATTCATCTCTTACCAATGTTATGCATTCCTTTATCTCAACTTGTACTTAGTCGAAGTACTTTTAATAAAAATAAATCGAATTCTCTGTAGTTTTCTTCCTAACTAATGACCTAATGGGATGTTTATCAAATTCGGTGATACCAGTGTACTTCTGTGGAATAATTGGTGACTGAAGAAATACCTAATCGAAAGTTTGAAGTTCGTTGTTAGGTAGGTACCTAACTAATTTTGCTGATAACTGACTACACATTCTTCATGTGCTCATTTTTTGTTAATATAGCTATGCATTCGGTTTCCTCAAGGGTCAATAATCAGATAAAACGGCTGAAATCACCGGAAACGTCTACAAAAAAAAGGTAGCATAAACTGTGAATTCAGCCAGAAAAATACAATTTCAACAATAGAAGATAATTTTTCAAAATGAGGAGTCTTCGAGTGGGCCAAAATTGGCAAAAACCAACAATAAATTGCTAGGCCAGTTCTTGGAACACCCACCGTAATCGTAAAATTAGGTAGGTAAGTGGCACTAAGTTTTTCAATTGGGATATTCAACCGACCACCGACGCACGAAATAAATCTATAGGCAGCAATTTTGTATGTCCATTACAATTTTTTTGTTAACCCCTCTAGTTATTTGTGCCAGTAGAATTTGCGGCGTTTATCGTTATGGTAGGAAACGATTCAGGGACATACTTACCTACAACCTACAAGTGCTCACTATAAGATCAGTCGTTGAAGGATATGGTGATTGAAATACAAAAGCTTGGGTAGTTATGTAAACAATACTATAATAAATAAATTCAAGACGCTAGTAGAGATGCCAATCTGTCCCTAACAGAACGGCCAGTGACGTCTTCTGGATGAGAATGAACAAAAAAAGTTTCCTCGTGGAATACAGGAAAAACTTCTTCCAGATAGTTTTCATTTTTTTTCACTGGATGGAGTAAGTCCAAATCATCTTCTGATGACACCTCGATAGGAGTGGTCGACCCCTCATCACTGGATGAACTCATCGCGAGAAGTACCAAAACGCAAGTGAGAGAAGTGCACAGAAAACTCTACTATACTACGTAGAATGCTGAGAAGTGGGTAGGTAGGCTGGGTTATAGAATGAACACACAGAACGAATAACGACGAACGACGGTGCGATGAGAAATGATTTGATTGGCTTAAACGGGCGAGCGGTAGTGGGGGGCGAGCAGTCAGAAAGGAGTACATCGGAAAATCCGCGGACTGATCTGACGGTCTTGGAACTGTCTTCGAACCGCCAGAAAAACACCGCGAACAGCATCCTATGGATGCTATACAGTCCGAGACGAGTCCGCAAGACCACCGCGAACGCCAAATGATGGATCTGACGGTTTGAAGACAGTCAGATGGCCACCGCGAACGAACCTACTGTCTTCCCGGGGGAGACTATCTCTCGCGGGAGATTTTCAAAATAGATAATCTCTTTCCACTATCTATTTTAGTGAATAGGCCCCCAGTTTTCTGAGATAGGGATACTCAGGACATTTAAACCCTTAGAGTTGGGTGACAGTAACGCCGAGCTTCGAGGACCAGCTAGAGCCCAAACGGGACCCATATACCAAATTTCGTGAAATTTGATTCATGGGAACTAGGGAAAAAGCCGCGGACGGCGCGGCGTAGATCAAATTTTGGTGGGTGTGGTTTTTTTTTTTTTTTTCAATGGTCGATTTCAAAGATTTATTAATGAAAATAATAAACCAAACGTATTTATTGTGGCGAAGACCGTCTAAAAACTATATTATTACATATTATATGTCCTAATAGCGCGAAGACCGTCTAACAGCCTGTTATGCGTAAGACTGTCGAAGGTTCAGACTGTCTAAAGAGAATATATTGTGTGTGTGAGAGTAGTAATCGGCAGTATTTATCGGAAAATATTCTTGTCCAATGTCTGAAAAGAGGGCAGGTGAATATGACTGGATAAGGTCATGAATGCCCAGTACTATTACGTTCTTCAAAAGGTCGTGGAATAATGGATGTATATCTGTGTAATCACCCCTACTGCGCGAATTTCACCTCATTTTGGTTTATTATTTTCAATGATAAACCTTTGTAATCGAGCACGAAAAAAAAAAAAAATATATATATATATATATCCCCCCCCGCCCGCCCATCCCGGCAAAAGAGTTGAAGGTTTCCGTTCCAAGGTATGTAGAATCCGAAAATGGAATGAAAAACGCTGCAAATTATTACGCGAAGTTTCATTATTTACCTTTATAGATGCAAGTCCGCTTAGATCGCTGTTTTCTGTGGTCAATACCTACCCTCGTGCTCCTCCCAGGAAAGCCCTAAATTGAGTACCTACTGGAGCCAGCCCAGGAATTAGACTTCATAAAATGAGCGGGATTCAGTGATTCAATCATTAATTGTTTTTTGTTATTCACGAAGCATAACGTTTGTTCAAGTTGTGCAAGTACCTATCAACAAAATCCAAAAGAGCCATCATTCGTCAAATGAAATAATATCACAAAACAACCAACTTGACTTATTACAGCCATCCGTGATTATAATCAGGTGCTCCCTAGCAATGATATATCGGATTTATACCGTTTTATTCACGATCATGTTGACGAAGCTTTTCGGTGCGACGATGGGCCGGTCGTACAATGCTCCGGGTGGTCTCAAAAAATTGTTTACTTTGAGATCAATATTTAGTAACGCTGCAAATTATTACACAACTTTATTATTTACCTGTATAGATGCCCCTTCTGCGTAGATCACTGTTTCCTTGGTTAACACCTACTCTCGAGCTCCTCCCAGGCGAGCCCTAAATCGCGTATTGAAGCCGGCCCGGGAATTACAGTTTCATAAAAATGCGCGGGATTCAATAGTTCAATCCTTAATTATTTGTTGTTCTTCATGAAGCACAAGTTAAATAATAAACCGCTGTGTAATAAACCATTGTGCAATAAATCGTTGTGTAAGAAATCGTTGTGAAATAATTCACCAGTAAGATGCACTTTCTGCGTAGATCTCTGTTTTCTGTGGTCAACACCTACCCTCATGCTCCACCCACGAAAGCCCTAAATCGCGTACTGAAGCCTACCCGGAATTGCAGTTTCATCAAAATGCGCGGGATTCAATAATTCGATCATTAATAATTATTTTTCGTTATTGCATAGTTGCTTCAAGTTGCAACGCAATCGAAAAGATCCATCATTTTTCAAACAATATCACAGAACAACAAACTCGACTTCATACAACCTTCCGTGATCATAATCAGGTGCTCCCTAGCAATGATATCTGGGCCGGAGTTCTACCGTTTCATTCACAATCATGTTGATGGAGCTTTTCGGCGCAAACGAACGGCTGGTCGTACAAAGCTCTGGGTGGTCTCAAAAAATTCTTTAGTTCAAGATCAATATAAAAACGTTAAAAAAACCATACCCTTTTATTGAACGTTTTCGCGCTACGGCGTTCTGAAAAATCCAACCACTATTTTCCACCCCTTATATATATGACTGACAGTAATGCCGAGCTTCGAGGACCAGCTAGACCCAAACGCGACGAGCTAACCAAATTTCATCCATTTCGGTTCATGGTTACTAAGAAAAGTGAGAAGTACGGCGTACGCCGGACGGACAGAAATTTTAGTTTAATTTTCAATAATAAACCATTGGAATCGAACATGAAAAACGCTGCAAATTAATACACAACGGTTTATTATTTACCTTTCCAGATGACCCTTTTGCGTAGATTACTGTTTTCTGTGGTCAGTGCCCTCCAGCTCCCTCCAGGATATCCCTAAATGGAGTACTGCAGCCGGCCCAGAAATTTAAGTTTCACTCAAACGCGCGGGATTCAATAATTAATTCATTTATAATAATTATTTTTAGTTATTCATGAAGCATAAGGTAAAAAATAAACCGTTATGTAATAATTTACGTGTATAGATGCCCCTTCTGTGTAGATAGTATTAAACCATTGTGTAATAATATACTGTTGTGTAATAATTTACCGTTCCGTAATAATTTTTAAATAAATATATAAATTTTTACATTTTTATTTTATTTTTTAAAGACATCCAGAGGCTTTAAAAAAAAGAGTCTTGAACCATTTTCCCTTCTCAATAAAAAAAAATGATATATCATTAATTTCAACTGACATCATCCAACTTGCAGAAATCGGTAACTCTAGACCGAGATGTGTAGCTAAGTTTCATCAGGTCGAAGAGGCAAAAATTTACGTAATATAAAACTATTACGTAAATGCCTACCGCACCTGTCCCGATAAAAGCAACTGACACACAAATTAGAAAATGAAAATATTCTTTGTTTTTACAGTGAGGCTCGATCGTCACGTTTGTTGAGGCCACGTTGATGACCGTCACGTTGGATGTAAATTACACCTACCTTATAATTAAGTACCTACGTAGACAAGCCTAATTTCACGTTTTGTCGATACACACAAACCCTCTAGAAAGCGCTAGACTATACCTACTTCAAGGTAGACTATACCTACTTCAAGGTGTCGGGTTCCAGCCGGCTGGATTGAAGCTCGGGGAGGTAGGTAATTGTAGTTCATAACGTCACAGACAAGGATACTCTATCTACCGAGGATAATGAAAGGTTTCAATTAAGAGCTTACCTCGTATAATAAGCTCCTTCAGAAGCTTCCAATTTAAATCAGATCTACGGACATAATAATCACGGACGTTGATCGTATAAACGGCTCATCACGATCACTTTTTCATTCAAGCCAGGAACATTTATGTCAGCTCTCGGGGTTAGATAATATGATTCCTGCCACCTAATTATTGAAGTTGTGGTATGAAACAACGTTTAGAGCGGTTGATGAGGTACATGACCTCTGAAAACCCCCTCGGTGGTCCTTTATTTTCGAAACAATCTCCGTCCCCTTCAGTTCTCGCCGACGTTAGTCATGATCTTACGAAGGTTTGATAAAGCTATATTTCTACAAGTTCACTGTCAGTTAACCTAAAATAAATTACACAACGAAACTCGACGATGCTCACCTCTATGGTTACTTGAATTTACCCCTGTTTCAAAGTATAAAGCATCCTTCCAATTTTTACGAAGGCTCAGAGTCAACGCCACCTTATGTACAAAAATATAGAATCAAGCCTTATGTAGAATTTCAGCATCGGGAGCTGAAAATAATTCTGCAACATTACTCACCTGATATATATATATTTTTTTAATATCATCTTTATTGTTACAACTGTGTGTACACATCTAGTAACTTCACTCTGTTAATTTATTTAACGTATTATGGTTCATAGATCACTACCTACTACCACTCATCACATCACTTCAGTGAGATGTAACTAGGTCCAGAGGTTTGGTCCTTTTCAGTCTTCGTAAATCGCCGCTGTTGTCCAGGAGGTTCAGTACTTCGACATTCCTGTGCTTGTGGAGACGGTTCTCATGATCCGTTGCTCGATTTTTTACAACTTCGCTCACCATCTTAATTTTAAGGTCGCGATGGAGGTCATCCGTTCGGATATACCAGGGGGCATTGACTATGCTCCTGAGGATTTTGTTTTGTGTTGTTTGGATAATTTTCAAGTTAGTTCTCTTGGTGCAGCCCCATAACTGGCAGCCGTAAGCCCAAATCGGTTTGATCACTTGCTCGTACAGTAGCATTTTGTTATGTGTAGGCAGTTGGGATTTTCTTCCGATGAGCCAGTACATCTTCTTGAATTTTAGGTTTATTTCTTCCTTCTTCTTCTTCACGTGCTCCTTACTCACCTGATATGAATTCAAGTTCGAAATAGGTATTTGTTAGAACAATCCAGTTTCCAGTTTTTTCTTCTTTTTTAATCATAATTCAGCGTTTTAACGATATCTCGCTCGAAAACGTCAAACTTGTCACGGAACTAGCCCAAAAACAGTTTTCTGCATCTTGTAGGTATGTTGATTTATGTCTAAGCCTACGATTGGTACCGATTCTGAGGCTCATTTCTTTCCTAATAATTAACCTAAGATACTGACATTTGAAAGTGAGTCCCCACGGAACTGCTGGGTATGTATGAGAAAGTGTGGAGCTACTCTAGTTAGCTGATCCAAAAATTAGCTCCCTGATCAGCCGAGTCGAAAATGTTTGAGCTCTTTGACCATCAGAAAACGTGACTGCTTATGCTGTGTGGGTGAATGTTCTTCAGTCTGCGTTCTAAGTGTATATATTTTTTTTTCTTAGTAACGATTTTATTTAGAAATAATGCCTATGGCCTGTCGTAGATAACTGGGGTAAATTTGGTACGTTTGTACGTATTCGGAGGAATGAAGGAAGACTTTTGTTACCTTTCCATGATTTAGCCAGTTGCACCTTTCCAGTACGCCTCACTATAAATTTCAGCCAGCATCGCAGGCTCAATAGGAGAAACTATTCTAAGGGCGCACTTCCTCACGTTTTCTGGTGATATGACTGAAACGTATTAGGTAACAATGTCAAATGCTTTACAATAGCTCGATCTATAAGGAGTTGTCAATAAATTTTGAGCGAGTTTTGAATTTATCTTTCAGCCTTTATTAGAATTGCTGGTAAAAACTGAAGAGTTTCTAAAAGTAGAGCTGTATATACACGGGGATGAAGGTATGAAAGGTATGATGTCTAACTAGACAGCCAAGCCAATCCTGCTCACTGCATCAGTTGTGTAAAACGATTTCACCGCCATATTACCAACTCCGATCCGCGATGTTCCCAATGATTGGCAACTATCCCAATGATGCCGATTCACTGGTACCGCACGTAATGTATATTAATTGGGACTTGATGGAGTTGTCAGGTTCGGAGAGGTTGTTGCAATTAACCGAGCAGAATGTGATTGTTGAAGGGAGAACGTACTCGTCGACAGGTGCAGATTGATGAGGCGCAAGAAACGTCCCGTGAAAAAGCGTAGTGGAACGGATCAAAAGATCCGATCCCTGTAGTTCCACACTCCTCGGCACCTGGTTGCTGGCTGTGGGTTGTAAGAGTTTTATTCAACTTGTCTGTTGAGAACTTCAATATCCGACTTAACATACTCAAAGTATATGTACTTACTTGGTGGTCACAATAATATATTCAAGATTTCGAGACCGTCAACTTCTCATCATTAACTGGTTGGACCCAGCAAGACTGGAGTACATAGGAAAACATGC
This sequence comes from Leptopterna dolabrata, assembly GCA_954871275.1. Lineage (NCBI taxonomy): Eukaryota > Metazoa > Arthropoda > Insecta > Hemiptera > Miridae > Leptopterna > Leptopterna dolabrata. Next base: position 31,574,138 of record OX940981.1, on the reverse strand, counting down.
TCACCTTCATTCTCTTCAAGGATTTATTGATGATTATTACTTCTTACATACCTCAGCGTCTTAATCATAAGGGATAAGTGGCTTATCAGATCAGGTAACCGAAGAAAATTAGAAAATTCTTTCTCTCTACCGGGCCCCAGTCTTCCCCTTTTGTGTTGGTACGCATTTGAAAATTTCCAGTATACCTACCTGCCCTGTCGAATTCGATTCTACATTCTTTTTCACGTACTCCTGATACGTCCACCATCTGGGCATATTTCCTTGTCCACATCAACTGACTATACACAGAGGATGATTTCATATCTTTTCATACCTTTTATACCCACCAATATTATAGTAAATCATTTTCGAGCGTCGAAACCCGTCCGAAATAGCCGATCGGGCTGGTGAGAAGAAGGTGGGATCGTCTTCGCCGACAAATAAATGAAGCTCGCGGGTGCCAAGACTTCGAATCTCCGCTTGGGGAACACGGAGAAGTAATTACCGAGTCCGCCCGAGGTGAGGCACCAGCCACTGAGGAGTAATTATGCTCGACTACCGGTGTAATAAGTAGTTATGCTGCAGAGGGCAGCTTAGGCCTTCCGTCCCAGCCACTGGATTCTGACACCACCGCCCACAACAGGCCGCATCTGTAGGGTGACGTAGCAGGATTCTTCTATGGACTCATTACTGCTTGTGACCAGAGTACAAAAGGTTGATGATATAATAGCACCTGCCTGTAGGTTTGGTACAATGTAATATGTCAACATAATTTTGCTATGTTTTTCTATCAATGAAAAACTACCTATGTTATTTGATGGTTTCCGTTTTAAGGTAACGTAGAATCCAAGAATAGAAGAATAACATTTTTGTCCTTCTGCCGTACTTCGCACTTTCTTGCCTAGCATGAACCAAAATTAAGGAAACCGAGTTGGTTGATCCGTGACATTTTTCATTTGAAAAAAAGATGTTTATTTTGGATTTTCTTGACAGGTAAGTAATTTTATAACTTGAACAAAATAACATGGATAACAACAAAAATGGAGAATGCTTGAATCCACCGCACAGTTAGGAAACTGTAATTCCCTGCTACTTACGTCATTAAATGGTCTATCTGTAGTCACTTTTGAAATTACGATCATTTCCGTTAACAGCTAAATTACATTACCCTTTAGATCGCGTAATTTAGTAAAATTATAAGTCTGTGGATATTTAACGGTGCCTAAAACTTGCAGCACTCATGCAGTCCCATGTGTGGTGCCACTGATGAATCTTTGACCTGAAACAAAACCTTCCAACCACCTACGAACGCGTCTCCGGTACCTAGATCAAAGAAGCGAAAAAGGTAAAGTCTCATAACTAAAAATTTCTCAGTATGTGCTCAAATGACTGAGATCCCACGGAGAACGGGATCAGGCGAAAATATGTAGAAACGGTTCGTGATAATGGTCATTCGTCGTACTTACGGTTATTATGGTTTCATGTTCCATTCTTCTGTCTGAGGTAATGCTCGTGATAATGGTCATTCTTCGTAATTTTGGTTATCACCATCATAGACACCACTCATGGAGTGGCGTCAATGTTTTTAAAAAATCCATGTTTCTTCAGTTCATTTTTAGGTTTACCTTGCTTATTCCTCTGTTCTATAACCTTCGTCATTTAATGCCTAAGTTAGGGACTGAAAATTTGAAGGTTTCTGCTGCATCAGGATGACGAACTGAAGTCATCATCATTTTTATCTTGGATGCTTGGAGCACCACTCCATGAAAAACACCATATTTTGAAAAGTGACAAAAAAGAGGGAAAAATTGCAAAAAGTATTTTAGAAATAAGAGGGAAACATAAACCTATAATAAGCAAAATTACGACGAAAGATCATTATCACGAATTTTACATTAGAAATAAATGTGGGACATGGACCTATAATAACCATAATTACGACGAATGACCATTATTACGAAATATACCTATCCCCGATGAGGCCCTAGCGGCGAAACAGGTCGGAATAAAAACTAAATACTAATACGAATAGAAGCCAAATTTCTTCACCCTCACCTAACAACAAATCGACAGACGATGGCAACCCCTGCACTAATGACGTAGAAATTAATTTATTACTGCAAGTAACTAGGTACATGTACAAATATCAGACACTAAAGGGTCCACACGCAACTGACGGGTTACCTGGAAAGGTAAAACGTAACAGAAAAAAATGTAAGGGCGTGTAAGGGAAAACTCCAGAAGAGAGGTCAAGTACAATCCAAAGACTCACCTGACATTAACCTAAAAGGTTAACCCGGGAGTAAGTCGGTCATGAGTAAGACGATGAGTTTTTGAAAGAGGTCGCCTCCAGTCGCGACGACGGATCGATCCCTCTGGGAGGTATACATACATGTTATTTCTACGCACCTGGAAATTCGCATGCACAGTTTTACCTGACGACTTATCCTGTGCGTGTGAACCACATCAGAGACTTTTTCGAGTTAATGACGTCACGCCATTCCCACCAGCTCAGGCCTGCTCTGGACGGCGTTGCTCCGACCCTAATAGGGATCTGCCTCGCGGACGGTGAGTTATGCTTCTGTCTGCCCCCGCACGCCGTAATTGATCAATGTCAACCTGACCTTATTAGAAGCGTGTCTCTTAGCAGCTCCTTCCACGATGAGATATGCCCCCTGGTCAGCTTCAAACTAATAGGATGCCCTACCCCCGTCCTCCTAATACCGACTTAATAACGGGAGTTATTATGGGTGACAAGTTCTTATAAATCTTTTAATGGTACTGTCAATAAGGCTTCATAGATGAACCAGGCACGCCGACTCAGCATACGATGTTACACCTCAAAAAAGACCGGTTATAGATGGAATTTCAATGTAGAATACAGCAGTAACAGAGAACGCTCCACATTTTAAACCTACTAGGTATGTACCCTTGGTAGGTTCATTCAAATCCCCAAACTAATTTTGTTATAACTAAACGGATGATGCCGAGAAATTATAAATTACCCTGAATAACCATACACAACGTTGAAAAATAGCTTCCTAACAACCTAACATTCAAATTTTGCTATTGCATTTCGGCTTAGAGAGTCCTGAGAGTAGATTAATAGTTTGTTATGGCTCGTCTAATTGTTTTTGGAAACGCGTTGAAAAACCGAATTTTTTCCCGAATCCCACAAAGCGTTCGCCTGTTCAGCTCCAGTGAGACAATCGAAGATGATGAGGCCCCTCCCAAAAAAACGAAGGTCCAGCAAGTTATTAACGCCCAGCCTGTGGTTGCTGAACGAGTGAAAACACGATCAGTTCTCGCCCTGTCCGGGCCTGACTCGATCGCCTTCCTTAATCGTTTGACGACAAACGAGCTGAGCCTGTTGAAAACCGATGCTGCCTGCCTCCACACATTTTTCCTCAACGCCAAAGGTCGGATTATCCACGAAGCGTTGATCTACAAACCAGACGACGACGACACTTTGTTCATCGAGTGCGACATATCGTCGTTACAGGCGCTCCAGACTCACCTCATCATGTACAGGTCCGTTTGTATTGATATTTCCCGCTTTGTGGGGAACATGCGTGAAATTTGTTTAATTATTTTTAAAAAAAAGGTCAACAGTTCATGTTCACGCATGCGCAGACGAAAGTTACAGTAGGATTCCAATGAAATTCTTATGGAATTATTATTCCATGCATTAATATGGGTATTACTCGTGATCGACCCTCCAAGTTTGAACTCATTTCAACGATATTTCAGGTAGTTATGGGCATTTCAAGTACTTCACGTTTGCGCACGCGCAGACGACAGTTACTGTACTTTTCAATGATTTTGGTACGGGGCCACCTGTGACCCAACCCGCACCTACCCTACACATTTCAGCTCATTTCGACCATTATTTCGGGTAGTTATGGACGTTACAAGGAATTGACAGACCACAGACAGGCAGACACACAAACGGACAGACAGACAGACAGACAGACACGGAACCAAAAATGTTCCTAGATGTCTGAAACGTAAAATGCGAGTGAAATTTCTCACTCCGTAGGACGTACATTTTTTCGACTCTTGCACCAAAAGCTTCCCTACCTCCTGTAGAAAAAAAAGGATCGCACTGCGGAGATTCCCTCAGGACAGGTGCAACCTAGGAAGCCTAGCCCAATGCCACCACGCACATTGCGAACGTCATGCATATTGCGGCTAAGCAAATAGGTGGGTTTTAGAACATGCTAATTATATTTCTGAGAGTTGTCGTGGTATCCTCCCAGAACCACAACTCTTGTACGTAGAAATAAGATCTCGCCATATAAACTTAGAAGTGGGGACAGAAGACGCAGGAGAGCCGAGGGCCAGCCTGGAGATCCCCACCATCCTCTACTAGCCAGAGGATGGAGGGAGACAGCTCCCAAGCCTATATATACTCGCCTCCTTCGCCTTTTTAACCATTCTACGCTCTCCTCTAGTCGCTGACTACTCTCTCTCCTCCTTACCTCGTCTCTCTCCTCAACCTAAAATATCTTTGGCATGGTGGTGATTCGCTCATAACCAAACCAAGCAAACTACCCTAAAAGATCTCGGGCATGGTGGTGGTCCGCCCATAACCAAACCAGGCAACGCTCCTAAATGATTCCGTGTATGGTGGTGGTCCGCCCATAACCAAACCGGGCACATCCTCCCTCACACCGCTCGTGGTGGATAAACGTTCTAACACATTCATCACAAGAGTTTTAGTGAATGCTGATTTGGCTTTTAGGTAAAAAAATGTGAATTTCCGACCAACGTTTTTTCTATGAACACCTAATAATACCACTGGTTCCCAACCTTCTATGGATCCCCCCGCCCCACCCACACCCAAAGCTAGGAGTGAATACCACCGTTGTTGAATGCTAAAGATACCTCGGTACCTACCCAGTTAGGTACCTATCCTGGATCGAGGATATCGGACACAAGTGGTATTAACTTAAGACCATACTTAGTGGAATTATTAATAATTAGTGCAGGTAGGTACTTAGTAGTAAGTTGTGAAAGTTAGCAGAAGGTAGTGAATAATTAGTATAATGTTATGGGTTATTAACTAACTTGTATGGGCTGCACAAAAAAAATCAGGCAATGGTGTTAAGAAACCATCCATACAGCTCATCATAGACAAGTCTCATTTGAAGTTGAGATGGGTAGCTTAGGCCATCTATGTGAATGAACGTTTTGGATGTTTTATTACAGCAATAAACTTTGTTCATTAAAGCCAACAAAGGGTTAGCTTAACAGTAAATTATATCTTCGAAATCACTAGCAGCGCGAATGCAGGGCCCATAGCTGTGATGTCTAATTGTTCTTGGAGTCAAAATATGGTTTGGTTCAGAATAAGCGTAAAGTTTATGTGGGTGTAATTATTGCGAAGTGCATTGGAGAGCTAACCTGAGTTTCTATGTTAGGGCCAGGACGAACGTGGATATACGGAGCGTTGAGCAAGAAGTGAGCGTGTGGACAGTCTTCGACCCCCTGGAAATCGACAATGGCACTGGGGGCGGCCAAGAGGCGAACCACGACACCTCGTTCCTCGACGACGTGGATTTAGGTGTACCTAAACTTATATACAACTAGGACGACCAATTTAAAGGTCACCCGAACAAGTCGACTTTTATCAGGCGTAACAAGCGTGCGATTTTGGTGGTTTCATAAACAATTCCACCTCATTACGATCATGCAGTATTTCTATATATACGCACAATCACTTACTTAGTCGAGCAAAATTTATTATGAGTGGCTTCGGACTGTCAACAATTGTAGGGGTCTGAAATCAGCTTTGGTTAGTTCCAAAACAGAGAACCAAACTTCCACCACGTCATCGAGCCTTCAAAAATGCTGCGGAATTGCAGCCTGTGAGAGTTAAGAGGCAGATTGTTTGTGCAGCCGCCACACAGTGGACGTGATGCCTACGCTGCGAAAACTTGAGAAAAATCCGAAGTTGGGTCATTTCTCTAAATGACATATTGCGTAGAATCCATATAAGCAATGCAAATGAGGGTGAAAATCCGAAAAAGGAACTGTATCTGTTTCGTGCACGTTTTCCGCATTCATACGCGCGCAGAAGTGTGATTTCTCAATTCCTCACGCAAAATTAAGTAGTGACCATCTGAACGTTATTAACATCAACAAGGCCTTTACTTAGATACATGCCAGTTCCGCGTCACCTACTTTGACGTCCTCAGTGGATGAGTAGGTTAAGGCGCTGGACTAGGAAACCATAAGTAGGTCGTGGGTTTGAACCTCACATGGTCCTGGTCATTACAGCGAAATTTTGAAAAATTGACGCTAGTAAGTACTTATCCACTATAATAAATACATCCAACTCGACGAATTTTTCGCCAAAAAACAACTTCAGAGCGAGATCTCATGATTTTTGTACAATGTATAGTTATCGAAGTAAAATACACGTCAAGAGAGGATTACGAAAATTAACAATATTGTTAATAATTAGGTACCTAGTAATAATTACCTATATTAAAAATATTTTGTTAATTTGGAGTTTTTTGTATGGGTAATAACGGGAGCAATGTAGTAAGTTAGATTACGTAAGCCATGTACAGTACTACAAAAAAAAGGTTAAAGCGCATGACTGAAAAAAAAAAAAATTCCAGCTTGGGTTTAGGTAGAATATAGTTTTGTCAACAGACCGCAATATGGCCATTGGAGCAGAGCATATTCTAACTTGTACCTACATTGAATTTATTCATAGGTATTAACATTATTTTGTCGAGAGACCTCCAAAGCTGACCGAAATTTCCATGGCTCCCTAAGACATTATACATCTTGGACTCCCAATCTTCTTATTAGTTATTTCTTCTCTAATTTCCTCCTAACACTGGATTTAGGTGGTAACTTTCTTTCGAAAGATCCCCGAAGGCATCAGCCTGGATTTCCAGATCATGGTTCCCAAAAAGATCGGTTTGCATTTGACACTTCTTAGGCTCCCTAAGAGATAAACATATCTTTAATCGCTGCTTAATACAATGCAATTCAATTTTTTATTCATCAAAAACTTTATACAAAAAATATAATGATTTTTAGAGAGTCTAAATACATAATACAAGTTGTAAACTTATGTTGGTTTATGAGCCTAAGGTCAGTGACCCGTCCAGGCTCGTCTCTTCCACTGCTATTTATTACTACGTATGTATGTATCAGCAGTTAACTGGTACTGTACTGGACTGGGTTATACTGTTTCGTTAACTTATGTATTGGATTTAGGTGGTAATATCCTTTTTTCGAAAGATCCCCGAAGGCCTCAGCCTGGATTTCCAGATCATGGGGTCCCAAAAAGATCGGTTTGCATTTTTGGTTTATTATTCTGTGAACCTATGTATTCGCTCAGCAAACAATTTTTATAACACCCCCACAAAATTTTTTCTTTTCCGTTTCAAGGTGAGTAGATTCCAAAAATGCAATGTTCGTCCGCCGTCCGCCATACGCCGTACCACGTGTACCGGCTTCATTTTTGGTCTAAAAAAGTCGTTCTTTCGGACACATGCTCCATTTGGGCCCTAGTTGTGTCCCGAAACATTGCAGCCCGATCGGAATATACCCAGGGGAGTTATGAGTGAAAATGTGTATAAAAATAGGTACTTTTTGTGTTTTAGTAACATGTTAGTAACATGAGCTTTTGAGGTATCGTTTTTCAAGTATTTGGGGACGAGAAGACCGAATATGAAGTCGATTTTGACCAAAGAGTGGAAAATTGAGTTCTACCAACTGTTCAGCTCCCAAAATTGATTTTTTGACCTGGGAAATCGTCTGAAATCACCATCAGTTTGTATAATAACACTGGAAAAAGTGTTAACACGTGTATCAAGACGATTAAATGGCACTACCAATGATCAAAGATAATTTGGGGGAAAAAAAGGAGAGTAGCCTAATTTGTGTTTTAGGGGCCAAAATTGATGGAAACCATCAGACATAGCTATTTCGATTATTACGCAAGAAAGAAACAATAAATGAACAGCCAACATTTCTGTAGGTATGTCCAATAGAATAATAAACCCATGTGACAAGGACTTTGTAGCGTTTTTGACAAGTCTTAGGCTCCCTAAGTGATAAACATCTCTTTAATCGCTGCTTTATACTGTTTTGCTAACTCATGTATTGGATTTAGGTGGTAACATCCTTCTGTCGAGAGACCCCCGAATGTGGCCTTTAGGGCTGAGGATCCTGGCTCCCAAAGAGATAGACATCGCTCAGTCCCTCAAAATTGCCGGCGTCAAAACCACCGACGCCCCGAACGGCACATACAAGAGCGTCAGGTACAAACTGGGAGTGGCCGAGGGCAACGCCGAAATCGGCTACGGACGGAGTTTACCGGCTGAAATCAACGGCGATTACACCAACGCCATTTGCCTCTCCAAGACGGATTACACCGGGTGGACGCCCGGAGCACTGAGGAAAATAGTCGAAAATCGGATGCTGCCTTTGAAGTTTCACGGGAATCCGTCTCTGGTGACGGCGAATTCGCCTATAACGGATAAACGAGGGAAGAAACGGAGTCCTATCGGATACCTCCGGGGGGTCCAGGGGTCGTTCGGGCTGGGGCTGATGCACATTCCGAGCGTGTTGACCGACCGGTATTGCATCGTTGGGAAAGTCGGTGCTGAATGCGTGCGACCTCCCTGGTGGAAGAAAGAAGTAAAACCGCCAACCATTAATTCAATAAAAGAAGCTTCTCAGTAAATAAATCTATAGAAGGATAATAAAAGTGAAATGAAGAAACACTAGGTACCTACCTATACTTTATTTTGATCTTAGATGCATAACTAAATGCACAGTTATTATATCTACCTACAAACTCTTCCACCTCTTATTGGTTTATTATTCTGTGAATAATACGCCTATGTATTCGCTCAGCAAACAATTTTTATAACACCCCCTCAGAATTTTTTCTCTTACGGATCAAGGTGCATAGTGCAAAAACGCTGCAAAGTCCTTCTCACATGGGTTTATTACTCTATTGGACATACCTACAGAAATGTTGGCTGTTCATTTATTGTTTCTTTCATGTGAAATGATTCGAACAGCTATTTCTGATGGTTTCCACCAATTTTGGCCCCCAAAACACAAATTAGGTAGGCACGCTCCTTTTTTTTCAAATTATCTCTGATTATTGGTAGTGCCATTTAATCGTCTTGATCCACGTGTTGACACTTTTTCTAGTGTTATTATACAAATTGATGGTGATTTCAGACGATTTGGCAGGTTTTTGACTCATAAAAAATCAATTTTGGCAGCTGAACCTTTGGTAGAACCTCAATTTTCCACACTTTGGTCAAAATCGACTTCATATTCGGTCTTCTCGTCCCCAAAAACATGGAAAAAGATACCTCAAAAGCTAACTAACATGTTAGGTACTAAAACACAAAAAGTAGGTACCTATTTTTATCCACATTTTCACTCATAACACCCCTGGGAATATTCCGATCGGGCTGCAAAGTTCCGGCACACAACTAGGGCCCAAATGGAGCATGTTTGCGAAAGAACGACTTTTTTCGACCGAAAATGAAGCCGGTGCACGTGATACGGCGGACGGCGGACGGACATTGCATTTTTGGAATCTACGCACCTTGAAACGGAAAAGAAAAAAGTTTGAGGGGGTGTTATAAAAATTTTTTGCTGACCGAATACATAGGTGTATCATTCACAGAATAATAAACCAAAAGGTAAGCTCTTAGGTAGTGTGGAGGGGTGGGGTTGAGATGAGTTTAAGGGGGGGGGGGGCAGATTTTCAAATTTGATCGAAAAGATTGAGAAGCGTTGAATGGGTTACATCTGTTTGCTTGTTAGGACAGTTTGCAGTTCGGAAAGAACGATTAATTTCTATATTTGATAAATAGTTCAGAACCAGGCCCCTGTCCCTGTACAACTACCAATCTCTATCCCGATTTCTGATAGTCACACAACCCCAGGACTCAAATCATCTATATGAAAATGCTTACCTATGCATATGTAGTGGTGCGCTTACGCAAACCTTGAAGAAAAGCCTACGTGTAAACCGCTAACAAAACTGTCGAAATGAGCTGAAAACTTGATGTTATGTGCGGGCAGGTGTCCGTCCATACGCCCCCATGTTAATTTCATCGAAATCCGACAGTGGCTTTTTTTGGCCAAGCGGAAATGTATTTTCAATGCGACGCCTATTTAGCCGAAACGTGGCTGAAAATGGCTGACATATTGAGGGTATGACAAATGTTCTGTGTCCAGAGAGTCTGACATTAGGTAATTTAATCCAATTCCGACAGCAAACTATTCTCGCCTTGGAGAGAAGGTATAATTTAAAGGCTGGCCTTATGATACTGACAGCCAAATCTCAGGATTATACGAGACCAAACGTTTGAAGCAGAAGCAGAATCTGAAGTTTAATTTAGCCCTATTCAAATCAAGTTGGTCAAATCCAGTTTTATCGAAAAACAATCACGGGTTTCTGGCGTTAATTGTACTCTACTGGATTATTATATCAGCGCGATAGTAAACCCTTGGAGTCGAGTATGAAAACAAGAATTTAACACCCTCAAAATTTGAAGGTTTGCGTCTCCGCACCAAACCTTCTGTCCGTCCGGCGTACATCACACTTTCTTGAGTTATGTGCCATGAAACAAAATTAATACAATTTGGTATGTAAGTCCTTTTTGGGTTCTAATTCTTGTTCCTCGAAGCTCGGCATTACTGTCAGTTTAAGAGGGTGAAAAATGGTTGAAATGGTTGAAACTGTCAAAATGCCGTATCTAGCTCGAACACTTTCAATAGAAGGGAACCATATTTCATTACGTTTTTAAATTGATTCCCAACACATTTTTTGACACTAACCAGCGCATTTTACGTCCATCCGTTAACAGAAACGCCCTGAAGTTTGAATCGAAAAGCTTCATCAACATGAATGTGAATTATACGGAATACACAATTCCAGCCCAGATGTCACCGGTAAGGAACAGCTAATTTATTATACCTAATCACTAATGACAAATGGCTGTATTGAGAAATTGAATTTGTTGTTCCGTGATGTCAGTTTTTAAGAATGATGGATTTTTGGATTTTGTTGATATTATGTAAGTAGGTTTGAATTTAAATTGAATTGAATTGGCTTATTTGTCATCTTCAATTACAGTAACTTTATGTGCAATAGAAATATGAAATTATACCTACTTGTGAAAATAATTAATATATTTCACTATGATGAGTAAATATTCTTCTCATGTTTAAAATTAATAATGTTCATATAGTTTTATATTAATAGTAAGTATAACATTGGGATGAACGTGCTGGATAGTTAAAACTGTGGCCCAGCATGGAGTTGATCTGACCCTGATTTATTTACAAATGTGTATCCCTGTCTTCCTCTCCTCAGTCACCAAATATACATATTCATCAACCCTTAACTACTGTTCCAATCATCATTTTTACATAGATCAATTTACTATTGATTGTACTCTACCCTTCTTTCATTAAGATGTAGGAAGTTGATGTTTATGTCATCGTGCAACAGTTTATTTATCTCAGTTCATGTGCAACAGTTTATCTCTTTCGAAGTAGCCTGTCGTTATTTATTTTCATGGTTCCATATAATTCATAAAAAGTTTTGTTTATTAATTGTATCCCTCTTACATAATTATTTTTAACTTAGGTATCGCCTAATTTTTTTACGTATTTGTTGATAGGTAAGTAAATAGTTTGTTGCCCATGCCCAAACGAACCATCTAAATTAGATGAAAATTTAAACATACCTAGGGTCAGAGACTGGAATGACCGGAACGGGGTTCGTGAGGCCGAAATGGTGCAATACAGGAGATGATGGCGGTGGAAAAATGCGTATTATGTAATTGTGACTGCCCGGTCGGCTCCGGTAATCAATTTAGCAAGAATGATCCACGCAGAAGGGATAATCTATACAGGATAATAACAGATCACTGTTTAATAATTTGCAGAGTTTCTTCTTATCTTCTAGAAACTGGGTAACCAGCGTCAGAAACGATTGGAAATTCATCAATTCTAGCCGAAGTTCGGTACTTCATTGTTGAAAAATCATTATTTAAGTGGAATATTATTTTTGATCGTCAAAAATTCGTTAAGACCCCCCAGTTGTTTTTAGTTCTCAAGATTGCTTCACCACTCAAAAAATGAGTGATAATGCGGTTTCAATCTTTGACGATCTTTGACTTCCAAATTTTCAACTCGAAATGCGTAGCGTTTTTTATTTATTCTGAAACACCATTACACTGGCTACCATCGATATATTTAATCATTTTCTTGCAGATTTGGATGGGTGAGAGATCTTCAATTCGTATTGCCTTACTCAGGCCCGCTTTTCACATTTCTCAAGAGGATTAATTTACTAGTGCTAAAATTGGTTTCAAACCTAGTAATGGGGTACAATAACTCAGCTGACACCCTGTACGCCCTAAATGGTTACTACAAGTATGAAAAACCTTCCATGATTTGATTCACTGGATTCATTCACTCGAATTCCAGTCCTATCAGGAATGCAATTTATTGCTATCTTGGTCACTTCATTTCCAGAACGCCGACCCTCGCTCTGCAGGTCAATAGGTTGCCAGAACAATAGGCGGATTCCGGAGGGCGATATTCATTTGGACTGATCAATAGAAGTCGTGATCCCTAAACAAATGGAATTCGCGGCTATAAACCCGGAATTTACTCTTCCCACTACAGTTACCTGGAACTATTACACACCCACTAATCCCGGAATTCCTTCTCCCCTATTAAAAGGTAACTAGCGGACCGTCGATGGGATGAAACCGCTCTTTGCAGGGTCATCTTATACTAATGAATCCTACAATGAGCCCCTCTACGTGACCTTTATGAAATTTATTCCGTATTTAGTACTTAATACTTTGAGAGCCATGATAAACTTACCTACCTCTGTTTAAATATGGATTGTACGAATTGAGTTTACAAATCCGCACATTTGCATCGATCACTAAGTTGGGAACGAAATTATCCTTCCAGTTACGTCTGCATTTGAATAGAAAAAGCACATACTCGAGTTTTTACGATACAATATTATATCCTGAGAAATAGGAAGGCACATAAAAACCGTACGATTTTGAATTATTCCAACAATCCTCTCGATGTTTACCGTATTTTATCACCAGGGAAAGTATGTGAAAACCGATTGGACGAAAGAAAAAAGTTAACATTCCTCTTTGATTGTGTGGAATGGACGTGTCCACGTTGTAAAATGCTTTTACGATCTAAAGTATCTTATTACTGAATTGATTCAGGTTTCCGCTGTAGAGGCTTCCCGTTTATCTCGTATCTTTAATCAATCGCTTCTGAATTCGTGGATAAGTCAGCGCCCTCACGACTCCTTCTCAACGTCACCTAAACAACACCAATTGTTATCAGTATTTTATTTGGGCCATAAACCAAGTTCGCGCACCTCGTTAAAAATTGAGCCCGCGCATAATTCCGTTCCCGCCGGCGCAGTATTTTCAAACCGTGATTAATGGGTAAGGGGATTCGGATCAGGATTTGAAGGACATTCGATTAAAGTTGACATTTTCAAGTAGTTAGGCGAAAAGGTCAAAAAATCAATTGGTATCATCAGAAAATGGTTGTTTCTAAAGGGCTTCTCGGTCGCAAGTGAGAGAATGAAACCTCGATATTCCCAGTCATAGGTGATCGGTGTCAAGTTGGTAACGAGCTTCTGATTATTTGCTACAAGAGAAAATGAAGGAAGCATGCTCTGTAGGTTTCATGCACATCATTGATCAGTAGAAATATAATAAGAAGAAGAAGAATAAGAAAATACATATTTTATTAAACAATTTTCAGACATATCAATTTTATGCTAAGAAAATGTATTTACGACAGTGGACAGTTTTTTCCGTCTGTCGGATTATTTATTACTATTTATTTATATATATTTATTTTTTGGCACATATTCACTGTATATACATATAGTGGACCAGCAGTATGTAGTAACAGTTGACCAGATCCGTTGTTGATCAAAAGGCCGAGAAACCTTCCCATAACAATCGACCGTGATTGGCGAGAGCTCTATACAGCATCATCAAGGGAATTTAGGTACCTAAAAAGTAATATTAAGCCAGTGTGTACCTACACAGGATTGATATACGAAATATATTATGCAGACTGGAGATGTGCAGCGTTCTTCATGATTTACGTACCTACCCAATGTGTAGTACTTAGGTAAGTTAATAGCAGTTTCATCATTGCTTCACTGATAATTATCTCACCCTTGCATAAGTCGCATGCTGCATCCATATTTAACATCGACATGATGACCTTTTTAATGAATGAATTCCAATTGTGCCTCGTCCACCAACAACTCTGGGAAATATGATGGAAGCGGGTATTGTTTACCCTTGAACCATGTTTCCATGTTCTGTGAAAGCTCCGCGATATTGCAATTTCACAACCACATACATAATATGTACCTATTTTAATTTGACGCATGCTTTGGCAACAAATGGGATATAGGCACAACCACTACGCTCATTACAATATCAAGAAATGTAATGTTTATTTTTTGTTATATTTGATGTCAGTCGGCAAAATGACATAGGAATACTTTTATTACTATACCACTTCGGTCGGTACCATAATCTCTTTTTTGATACGTAAGGTACCTTCATGTCTTATTCCTGGGGATAAATTTTTCAAAACCTGACCGTCTCTCAGTTACTTACCGTACTGCCGCTTTTCTGTTGGTTTTTGCGCATCTACCTGTAAACACTTAGTAGCAATGTTTGTACAACTTCCTTGATTTTGATCTTCCAAAGACCATTTACGACTCGTTCTCAATCACACAGATCTCAAAACCGCTCACTGTCGATAACTCCCATCCCCACAGTCACTAAACACATCGTAAATTTGGTGTTTTGGATTCATTCAATGGACATCCAATGTTTGGTAATTGGACCAATGGACTGAAAAAGAGTAAGCGATCCTTACTGATCATTTAGGGTAACACAAGAATTACATGGGTCAATTTCATGAGGCATTCAACGTCTTGAATTGAAACTGAAATTACTGAAATGGTAAAATATAATAGCCAGCTGTGGGTTCGGGTGTCCATGCAATAGAAATACTATCATTCATCACAACTCTACTAGGTACCAAAAATAAACTTTCATGGTTGTTATCAGATGTTCAAGGTCAGAATAAAAAAAAAAGTGGATTTCATCAAACAACGCCACATAAATTATGTGATCTGGAGGATAGACTTTTGAGAACGGAGCATGGTGTTCAAGCTGTCAAGAAAAATTATAAAATTCCAATTTTTATTCTGCACAATGTGGAACATAATGGAGCCGGCCCGGGAATTAAATTTTCATACAAACGCGCGAGATTCAATCATTCAATCTGTAGCAATCTGTAGTTATTAACGAAGCATGACGTAAATAATAAACCGTTGTGTAATAATTTACCTGTATAAATGCCCATTCTGCGTAGCTATTATAATAAACCGGTGTGTAATAATTTGCTGTTGTGTCCGTACGGCGGACAGACAGACATTTTAGCATGGAACATGCTTTAGCCTTGGACTAACTAGCCAAAAAACGTTACGCGGAATGGGTGACGCGGATGGGTGACGAAATTTTCTTATGATTTTCACGTACAACCGAGTAGTTGCTAGGGAAATGAAACTTCTTTCATTTTCATTGGACAAAAACGCTGCAAATCCCTGCACAACGGTTTATTATTTTGTATAGAATACCCTTCTGTTACAGATCACAGCTCTATGTATAGATAACCCGTCTACATAATATAATATGTACTATTCTATGCATATTATGTAGATCGCAGACCCTCCGTAGGTTAGTACCTAACCCCGTACTCGTTACTAGGTACCTACCTAAATCACGAGTTAAATGTTGCTAAAATAATTCTGCCGATGACAAACAGTACCTAACAAAAAGAAAAACACATAATGAAGTTCTGAAAAGAAATTGTTGATGAGGAGTGAAAAAAGTTGCAAAAGTACCTACCAACAAACTCCAGCCCCTTCTACGTAGATGGTATAATGAACCGTTGTGTAATAATTTACCGTTGAGTAATGATTTACCGTAGTAATAATTTACCCATCAATAATACTTCAACGTTTGTTCAAGTTTCACTACCTACCAACAAACTCCAAAAGAGCCATCATTTTTCAAATTAAATAATATCACAGAACAACCAACTCGACTTCATACTCCGCCAATATAATCAGGTGATCCCTACCAATGATTGGCCGTATTCACAAATTCCTATTGTGGGCGCGTCTCTGGTTACGAGATTTGGTTTCAATAGACCACTTGCATACACGCGAAAATGAAACCTCACAAGAGGTTATCCCGTCAGCCAAGCTGTCAGGATATAAATATTGAAAGACCACATCCATCCATCCATCTACCATTTACCGCCGGCTTCTAGTCTTGTACTCGTACTTTCCGTGTTATTATTTAAATTATTGTTTTTTAGTTTACTTTTCATTATTGTTGATTCTATGAGTAAGAAGAATTCGTGAATGGCGAACAATCTGCCGTTTAAATTAATAACGCTAACGGAAGATGACGTTCACGGGTCAGTGCTACCGTTCATCCGGGTTGAAGACAATAACGTCAGCCATTTGATTCGGTTTTTGAAATGTAGAGTTGTGAAACCGGGAAATAAGAGGAAAGGTGAGCCGATCAGTTTAGTTTGTGACGTTAAACGAAGAAATTTACCAGTAGATCAGTCTACTGATGGCGGTAAGTGTCTCCAGCACAAAGCTACGGATTTTGATTTGATCCCGGTAACCGGCTGGGAGATATTCCCGAGTACTTCCATTCCTTCAGCGTTCGATCATGTAACAATAAATGTGTACGTCATAGCAAGTGCTGGAGCCACAAAAGTGACGAGACAACCTCAGGTAAGATACCGGGAACACTCAGTAATGGTCTGATATCAAGTAGGTACTTACTACCTATTTCAGTTTTAGCGAATTTTCGAGGAAAATGAACTGTTACATTAATCATAAACGTTTCAATCGCCATCTCGCCCAACAATGTTTTGGCGAAATGCAGAATTTGTGGTTTATTAAGTACCTACTGCCAACAACAAACCTTTGCAATCGACCTGGGGAAAAAATCTTGACCACCCCTCAAAAATCATCATTAATTTAATCTTCATAATTTATCATTAATACTTATTCATATTTTAACAGTAGAACCTTTCATAACCAGTTTCATGATCTTCTATTTAACGATTTCATTCCAAATTTTTATGAGCAAAGAGAAAAAGTCCCAGTCATGAAACATGACGCAGTGAACGACTTTTCGAGACGTTCTTTGCAAGTACATACCTACTTATTTTTGACACCGAAAAATCAGCTTAATGAGGAGCACCGACGTGTATGTTTTATATTTTTTAATGAAATTAGGCTCGATCCTGAGAATATACCAACCTCACTTTCCCACGATAAGTAGTTTTCGTTCTATTATTGTTAATTTTCAAGTATCTACATAGTTGTTTTTTACACCGAAAATTCAGCATAATGAGTACCCACGTTTTTGTTTTATATTTTTAAATGAGAGGAGACTCTATCCTGACAATTTCAATAACAACCGCACTTTCCAACGATAAGTAGTTTTCGTTCTATTACTTTTCAAAGTTTGGGCAAGTGGCATAGTTGCACCCCTCACGCCTAGGCGACGTGGCCGTCACGGGTTGCGCAAACTTTGAAAAATCAGAACGAAAATTACTTATTGTAGGAGAGTGCGTTGGTGTCCAAATTCTCAGTATGGAATTTACTTTCACTCAAAAAAATAAAAGTACGTTGGAATTTCGCGTGTTTGAGTCAAAATCGGATACAGCGCCCTTGAAAACCCCCTAGTGCCAATTTCAGCGAAAATTTCTGAGTAGTTTAGCAGGAAATGGAGGTGAAACAGTTACCAGTTGACGTAGTCTTGACATTAAAATGTTTTCCTAGTAAACCTTTATTCTGTTATTCTACTATAGTGATGGTGATAAGTTTGTACTGACTGCATCGAAGTCCAACTGTGATCCTACTTGCTCAGTTATAAATAGGCTCCTAAGTATCAGTGAAGATAATAGTTACCAATAAAGATACCTATTCGTTTTTAACCTTGTAATGGTTATGATTCGATCTCACTGTATGTATGTAAGCAACTGAGGTTAAACATATAAAAATCTACTATATAGTTGTACGGATGAAAAAATGTGCCTTCACCCTTCAACAAATGTGATACATTCTGCTACTGTGTCTTACCTACTTAATAAAAATTGAGCGATGCTATGTAAATTTTCTGTCATGTAGTACTTACCCAATATCCCAAACAGGAACCTATTTACGAACATTGTTGAAGAAGGTACCAGATGCAAGTACACCAACCCAAATGACTACGGTTTGCAGTAGCTAGAAGAATGAAGTAACCAACCATCCTATGGGGTATTTGTAAAGAAAGCCAACAAACTTCATTTAAGTTCTTTATTAAATCACTAAAATAGGAAGGACCAAAGAAAGATGTGGATTTGGTACAAATTTTTGCCTTATTCACCAATATGTGATTTTTCTCCTCGCCTGTCGTCCAGTCAGTCGTATACCGAAACACAACACAGGGCTGAGAAAACCGAAAAAAAAAATGTAACTGTAGGGTCAAAACCAGGTCTTCCTGGACGGCTGTCACTCCTACAATTTCCGAAACAACAGTATTTCACCATTTTCATTCACTAATTCACTAGGTATTTTCTTTTCACCATATATCGCCTACAGAAACACTACGAACTTCCGCACAACTTGACTGTTCTCGCTGATGTCACGGATTTTGCGTGGTAAACAGTGATTTGCTTGTATCACTTCAGTTGGCTTTTCCGCACAATAGCTCGGTGGGAGGTGTTAACAGTTTGCAGAAGACGTGCATATATATTTCGTGACACGGAAAATACAAAAGTAAAGAATATCAAATTACAACGCGTAATTGAAACCAAGAATTCTGTCAACAATCAGCACCAACAGGAGCAGGAGGTCTACAAACATGCATAACCTTCTCAGGCGAGGTAACCTTGCTGTCGCCCGTGGCCTTCCCTATCTCTCTGCAACTGTTCTATTGTATACAATTTCATTCACACTGGAGTCGAAAATGCCTGTCGGTGCAAACTTCGGTGCCTTACTGTGAACGAACGGCTGGACGTACGATGCTCCGGATGGTCTTAAAAAACTCGCAAGTTCAAGAACTATTTAAAACCGTAAAAATATTTACGTAAAAAAATGGTATAGGCGTTTTGAAAATTTCAACCCCTATTTTGAACCCCTTAGAGATGACTCACAGTAACGTCGAGCTTCGAGGACCAACTAGACGCCGAACGGAACCTATAACCCGAATTTCATCAATTTTTTTTCATGGTAACTAAGAAAAGTGGCCCGTACGGCGTACGGCGTACGGCGTACGGCGGACAGACAGAAATATTTTTATTGCAGTTTTGGATTCTACATACCTTGAAACGTAAACCATCAAATTTTGAGGGGGGGTAAGAATTTTTTTTTTCATGCTCGATTCCAATGGTTCATTATTGAAAATAATAAACCAAAATCTATTTCCATTCGTTGGAAAGCTCTTGATTTATCACGCATTTATTTCGTATTTGTTCTTGGTATTTATTTCCTAGTTTCATAATATAACTATATGAATGGATGTTATAAATCGATAGTAAACAATGACGCTTGTTTGGTTGTCACTTGGTTGTTTCGATGTGTATAAGCGTGGCTAAAGCATGTTCCATGTTTCTTGAATTTTAGCCGTAGGCTCTAAGCAGTAAGCATCCGGGGGTCCAGGGGGCTTGCCCCCTGGCGAGGCGCGGAGCGCCGAGTTTCAAATGAAATAATATCACAGAACAACCAACTCGACTTCATACTCCGCCAATATAATCAGGTGATCCCTAGCAATTATTTCATCTCCGCCAAATTTCCTATTGTGGGCGCGTCTCTGGTTACGAGATTTGGTTTGAATTGTATACATTTCATTCACACTGGAGTCGAAAATGCCTGTCGGTGCAAACTTCGGGGCCTTACTGTGAACGAACGGCTGGACGTACGACGCTCCGGATGGTCTTAAAAAACTCGCAAGTTCAAGAACTATTTAAAACCGTAAAAATATTCACGTAAAAAAAATGGTATAGGCGTTTTGAAAATTTCAACCCCTATTTTGAACCTCTTACAGATGACTCACAGTAACGTCGAGCTTCGAGGACCAACTAGACCCCGAACGGAACCTATAACCCGAATTTCATCAATTTTCTTTCATGGTAACTAAGAAAAGTGGCCCGTACGGCGTACGGCGTACGGCGGACAGACAGAAATATTTTTATTGCAGTTTTGGATTCTACATACCTTGAAACGTAAACCATCAAATTTTGAGAGGGAGGAGGGTTAAACTTTTTGTTTTCATGCTCGATTCCAAGGTTCATTATTGAAAATAATCGGATTCGCAAAACAATTCAGTTCTCCCGATGCTAAAAGGCAAGTCACCAGCAGACTGCAATTTTTCAAAGAAACGATGTACAACGTAAATTTTCTGTACATTAGTAAACAAATAGAAATTAAAACAAATGACAGTTAATAAATTTAAAAAAATATATATGCTGGAGAAACAGAAAATATTTCACCAACAAGCACATCTTACAACAGAAACACATACCTTAAACAGAAGCCCCTCCGAACAGATCGACTATGGATCGAGATAAGGGTTTTGACCAACTGATGGACGATCTTGATTGAGAGCCCGAAGTTTTTGAGGAGCTCATTCTGATTCCAATTTTATCCGTCTATCCATAACCCAATTTCGATCAAAAAAAGATAACGGATTTTACAAACAACCAGCTCACTTGTAGTTCAAACCAAACCAATCCACCGAAATTCCCAAACCCAATCAAATCAATAATCACCAATATTCATACTTTTCTCATTACTGATCTAAACGGAGCGGAGATTGGTTTGAATAACCCCTTGGGTGTATTAAATAGCAACCCACCCCAATATACTCGTAAATGTCCTGTTCGCGACCAACTTCGCAGAAAACGGTGTGGGTGTTGTCCCGTGTCATCGTGAACACAATTAAACTGGCTCCTCAGTATGTCATGAAAGAGCGGCTATAAATTGGGGTTTCGGAGGACGAGCAAGTAAACGTGGAAGCCTGGAGGGTGTGGGTTTATATGAGCCTATTTAGTCCTTCAACGGCGCAGGCTTGATCGAGTGGACGAGCCCATCTCCAGCATTTCGGAGGCTCGTCCTTATTTTTAGGAGGTGACGTTTATGCGGGGATTATTCCGCTTCGCCACCGGGGTTTCGTGTATCTTGGGAACCCAATTTCCGGCTGAATGGCGAAGAGGGGACCCGTTTCAAAGAATAAAACGGAGTTATTGAAAGGTTGTCTATTTCCACTGATGTATTAGCGGAACAACCTTTCAATAACCCCGTTTTTATTATTTGAATAAAATGATCCGTTTCCTGTGCCTGAGTTTTGGTTTACCTATTACTGTCAGTAGTGGACCTTTGGAACTGAGCAATAAAAAATGTTGACCACTCTCAAAACTTGTTATTTTGTAATTACAGTGAAAATCGTTTATAGTGGACTTCAAGGGACCGGGAACTTTTGTCTACTATAGCCGATTTCTATTACGAACGATATATCACTTATAGTGGAATGTCCACTATAAGTGATCGCCAATCGGCCAATCGGTCGTAATAGAACGGTCAACAGACCCAGAATCACCTGCAGTTTTTCCAAAAACGATGTTGTGACGAGCACGGAATCGTTGAATCCATGATGCAGAGCACGAAAAATTTTCTTTTTTGAGAAGAGAGGCCAGTTGGTTTGCTTTTTCTTGGAGGAGTGGGCCATTTATTGGCACATTATTCGACCTTTGCAACTTGAACCAAGACAACAGGGCCCTATCCAAATCCGGATGAGTGAAGCCTCTAACTTTCTTTACATTTCACACTTGTCAAACTGTTCCACCACCTTCGATTTGGGCTTCACAATCGCGTATACAGCCGAACGGCTGGTTTTGAATTCACTTGCGAGGCTTCCCGCTGAATCGCCCGACTCGAACCGACAAATAAGTGCGAATTCTCCTCGACTGTGAGCTGCCGACGCGTGGTCTTCGACATTGTGAATCAAACTGGTGAATCAGACGAGTACCACAACAAATGAAATGACATGAATGGCCACTGTCCACTATAACTGATAGATTCCTGGCCAGCGGATCGATAAACGCGTCTACTATAGCCGATATTACACTATAAGTGATTGTTCCACTATAAACGATTCCTGTGCATTAACGCCATAACACTCGGAGGGACCGGACATTTTGTCCACTATATACGAAAGTCCACTATAACCGATTCCACTATAAACGATTTTCACTGTAAATCGAACGGATTTGCATGGAAACAAAAATTCGTAGATACAGATACCGGGTGAACATCTTGTTACCAGCTTATTTGCTTCTTTTGTGAACCCATGATTATATTGAGTCAGTTAATAATATTTTAGAGTAGTGGAATAAGAAAACCACGTCAACCATACGGATTCATGCATCCTCATTCAGGTACCAGTCCATTTATTACCAATTTTTCCATACATATGTATGTTTATGTACAAACTACTGAGAGAAGAAAGTTCCATCCACTTTTCTGGAGTATCCTCTGTTGGACTGGGAGCCGTGAGATCCAATGATGCCCAGTTTGACGGTGTTGACGTCCTTCCTTTCCTTGATGCCGCCTTGCTTGATGCCGTGCCACTTGGTCCCTGGAGCACCTGAGCAAGACTCGGCATATTTGGACTCGTCTTTTTTCAAATCTCTTGCCGCCCTTTTAGCCGGGAACTGGAACAATATGGAAACGTCAAGTGTTCAGAGCACATCCTCAATGAAGATAGAGTATACTTACATGAATAACCACGTTTTTAAAAACTGTGACAGACCGACTTACTTGCCTCTGACAAACCTGCTTGAATGTGTGTGGAAAAGTGGTCAAGTAACAACTAATTAGATTATGCAATAATTGAGGTATTTGATAATGAGCGTTATCCGCGCGTTCAGTTAATTTTTTTGAAATGATCGTAGATTCCATCCTGAGAATTTTTAAACTTAGTTTTTATTCTATAATTTTTCTAAGTTTCCTACACCTGTGACCGTAGGTTGGTGCCAAAATTCTCAAGAGGAATCCACTTTCAATTAAAAAAAATAAAAGTACCTACCTCCATTTTTCAGACCTGTGGGTAGCCCCCCCCCCCCCTCCCAAACAACTCTGTTGTAAAAATTTGCCCGCCAAAAATACCTCCTCAGCCGCACCTAGCTCTTGGATGTGTATATAGAAACCTGTTCCTTTCCCTTCTGTTAAATGTGTGTATAAAAACCTGTTCCTTCCCCCAAACCTTGAACTTTCTTTCAACGCTGTTTTTCTGGGCTTTCTGCCTGCCGGGGCAGCTTCATTTTTTGACGGGAAAAAAAGCTGCCCGCCAAATATCGTTAAAAGAAATTTCAAAATTTGGAGGGAAGGAACCGATTTTTACACAAACATCCAACAGAGGGGGAAGGAACAGGTTTCTATATGCACAGCCAACAGCGAGGTGCCCACCGGACCGAGCATGCTACTTCAGTGGGCAAAATTGTTATCAATCCTTTTTGCGGCCGAGGAGGTTTTTTTGGCGGGTAAACTTTTACAACAGGGTTGTTTTTGGATGTAACATCTTTTTGCATTGATGAAATAAAAATTTTTTCCTGCAGCTACCTAAAAAAAAAGGCAGTACGTTACTATTTACTCAGTGCCTACGAACCTACCTACCTACCTACCTCCTACTTAGTATCTACTCAGTACTACCTACCAACTTAGTACTACCAACTTAATACCTGCTCAGTACTACCTACTTAGTACCTACTCAGAACTATTTACTACTTAATATCTACTCAGTACTATTACTACTTGGTACCTACTCAGTAGTCATACTCAGTGCATTTTTCCAGCCTAAAAAAATCTCAGTAGATACCTACCTACCTAAAAACTATCAAATTGGCACTTTCTTGGAGCATGAAGAATATTTGTGCAAAATTTCAGCTCGATCCGTTATGTCTGTAACGCTGTTCGTAGCCTGAACCCCGGGCCACCCTCACGACCACCCCATCACTTCACCACATGGGTATCCGTGGGAGGGGGGGGGGGGTGTGCACAAAAGGACCTTCCTTGGAGCATTACGACTGTGTGTGCAAATTTCAGCTCTTGAAACCTTCCCTAACCTACTCCTAAAAAAGTCCCCCCCCCCACGCCGGTCATTTGGTGGTCAGGACAGACTGCACTATAGGCACTTCCTTGGAGCATAACCAGTGTGTGTGCGTGCAAATTTCAATTCTTAAGGATAACTGTCACACAATGTTTTGGTAAGAATCTGTGATAAGAGATGGCAGCGCAATTTGAGAAAGGAGCTAGGCATTTTAATTCTTCTTCTCTCTAAAATCCCCCCCCCCCCTCTCTCAGTGACAAATGGGGTGGGTGTGGAAGAATTACACAAAAGGCACTTCCTTGGTGCATTACGAATGTGCGTGCAAACTTTCAGCTCTTAAAACCCTCTATATAGCTATCCTACTCCTAAAACTGCCTCCCCCGCAAATGGGGGGTCAAATGGGTGGAGGGGGGAGTGGGATTGCTCTGTCAAAGAAGAACAAGAACAACAAGTAGAAAAACACGAACAATAGCGATTTTCAAACTTTCATGACTCCGGCACCTGACGGGCCCGAGGGCTGAAATTTGGCACACATCCCAGGGGCCCCTCGAGAACGGGTTTACCAAAAATCAGCTCCGGAAGCCCCCAAAGGGTCGAGTTACCGGGGGGGGGGGGGGGGGTGTAAACCCTACTTGTTCTGACGTGTAAACAGTGTTCTTGGTCGCTTCGAGGTTTTCTGTTTTCTTCTCCCGCAACCCTTGGTTAGGTCACACACAAAAAAAAAAAGCCGCGGTGATGAGGGGGGATTTTTACAATGTATACCTACTATAGCTTTCTTGACCCAATGGTTGGGAATGGGGTAGTCAGATGAATGTTTAATACTAAGATGCTATTAATTCAGCATGCATATATATGTTATATAGTTCTCAGTAATATAATGTACATTCTATTACCTACCTAACCTATTACGAGAATTTATAAGTCGGTATAAAAAAGCTGTAATGGAACAAATTCAGGAACTATCATTAACGTTCACGTTTTAATGGTGAGGTTGAAAGACAAGAAAAATGAGGAAGTTTCGAAACCCACTCGTCACGTTAGCTACAAATCGTGGGACGGAGCGCCAGAAGATTATGATCGCGACATCGCTGGTGGAGTGAATATCGGGGTCTCATAAATGTAAATATCATCCGAGAACGTGGTTACCCCCGTCAATTTACTTTTTCAACAGTTAGCGAGGATTACAAATGGGGAACAAGTGTAACGCATTGGTGATAACAAGGTGGCCAACACCAGTAACCGTCCTACGCTCGCGATATTAAAACGATTGGTGTGCACTAGTAACAATAGCTTTCAGCGCATTCTCTATGATTCCCTCCGAGCGATATGTTTTCTTTCGGCATAGCAAAGATCTAAATCTTACCGTGCAGACGTTAATTTGCAGTTACAGGATCGTGCGACGTTGGTAAGCAAGTACCTATTAGGAAGCCATGGTTGAGCGATGTTTGCTTTGCCGCACGATTAGGACGATCTAAGTAGATTATCATCATTCGCCATATTTATCAGCGATAAATATGACGACTAATTGAAAATAATTTGAATGAAGAAAATATAATTATACCAGCTTAATTTCATCTTTCGCTCAACACTCAAAATGCGGCTGGGAGCAAAATTTCAGTGAGGCCTCACTGGGTGCCAAGTAATTTTGAGTTATAATAATTATTCCTTATTTCACTCATCAATTGGTATTTCCTCCTCAGCGAAAAACGATTGGAATAAAAACAAAACATTCAACTTCAGACCCATGTTCTCCTCATTAGGCCCTTAAAAATTTCGCAGTTCTACTTGTTGGTTCATCTAGTTTGTAGTCAATCTAGTTCCAAATCTGGGATTGAGTTATTTATGATACGCATGGTATCTATGATAGGTATGGTATTTATGACAGGTATCGTATCTTCGATTAACTCTGTTGTTAGGCGCTACAGGGCAGGGAATGGTCTGCTATAGGCTACTAGTTTCACAGCTATTTTGTGACTATGATTAAATGATGGGATGGGGGCCTTTTGTTTATTATTAGGTACCCTGCAACGGGAGTGGGGAAAAGAGATAGGAAACTCGAAGCGTACGGACCTATCCAAAACATCATTTTAACCGACGAGGTCACCAGATAAGACTGACGTGCCGCGTGATTTATTGACAGAGGCGTCTGAAGCGCACGGCGTACGGGGCCACCTCGTCACCACACAAGAGATCACCTGTCCGATATTCACCGAGATAAATTTTATACTCTCCTTCCATACCCTCCACCCATTGCTCCGTCTAAAAAAAACTTCCTGTCGAGCCCTTTTGCTGTCAAAGAGGAAAATGGTATCCTTCCCATCGTTACGATGTTGTGATGTATTGACATTTTCTCATTGTTGTGTTGAGTTTTCGGTTTCAATAGCTGGCGGTTATCGATTCCAGTCTAATCGATTGTTTGTTGAAAACTTTCAAAGTGATGCATGATACGAATGTATACACAACAACCAAATTTCTCAATCCACAATCCCACAGGACCCAAAATGTTTAATCAAAATTCTTCCACAATAATTCTTCTGTTCAGAACACATTTCTGTATGCTCTTGAAATAAGAAAGAAAGAAAGAGGAAAAAAAAGAAAAAAATGTGCATACGTGAATGTAGTGTTAAAACTCGCCTGCCCCCTGCACCCCCGAATGACTTCCGCTTAAAGCCTGACGGCTAAAATGTGGTGTACCTGACCCTTCAGGTTTTTGTCCCCCTCGCTGTATTATATAAGCGTTAGCCATGCTTATACACATCGAAACAACCAAGTGACAACCAAACAAGCGTCATTGTTTACTATCGATTTATAACATCCATTTATATAGTTATATTATGAAACTAGGAAATAAATACCAAGAACAAATACGAAATAAATGCATGATAAATCAAGAGCTTTCCAACGAATGGAAATCGATTTTTGTCCGATGAAAATGAAAGAAGTTTCATTTCCCTAGCAACTACTCGGTTGTAGGTGAAAATCATAAGAAAATTTCGCGCTACTTTTGTCTCACTTTTTCCTGTCGTTTTTCGGCGGGGGGTCCCATCGCAAAAACCTGAAGGGTCAGGTTAAAATAAGAAACCTTATATTGTCTGCAAAGAACATGCGTTTCTCCTGTTGCAGCACATAGCATTAGATTATTTGTAAACTTACATTTTAACTAATTTAATTAATGAATACAAGGATTATATTAAAAACAAACAGACACATTAACATTGAACTTAAAGTACCTACTTACTTGAGTAAAAAAAATAAAATAAATAAAAAATAAAACACTGTGGTGAAATAATGAAATTAATCTAGGACAATATAGGATATAATTATTACATGTCAAAATCTAATCGTCCGAGAAAAACTCTAGAGCTGCCTGGCGGAAAAAGTGGACGGAGGAGAGGCACCGTACACTATTGGGGAGTCTATTCCACAGCTTGGACTCCGCCACCCTCAGCGACCCATCCATAGTCTTTTGGTTTATGGTGAGGTATCGTTTTCGTACCCTTCCTAGCACATGAACCAAATTTGAAGAGTCCTGTTAGATACTCCGGTGTGTTCGGAAATTAAGTCATTTAAAAAATAAAGCATACTATCTGAGTATTTAAGTAACCTCTGAGAGACGATCCCAGAAAGTTCTTAGAGTATGGCGACACGTGATCTCAGTCAATTCGTCGAAAAAAAAAAATCATCCGAATCAACTGTAACTCAACGAGTAGGTCGACGGGGGTCACTTGATTTTATAAAATATGTAAGTGGATATCGATTTGAATGAAACATGCATCTTACATCGACAGCAGTCCTACTTGAATGGCAAGGGTCCATTGGAAATTTAGATATCAGATCACTGGTGGTGGTAACTGGGCAAGGGAAGGGTTCAACTCGAGCAAAAGGTCGAACTCTCCTACCATACCCATTAAATCTAAATCATGGAATTCTGATACAATTGGGCATGATACATGCAAAACATGAAGTAAATACAAGATAATGCTAATTCTGATGAGCCATTTACAATAAATTCCTTAACAAGAATTCGCGATTCCTTTCATCCACGTTTTTCAAGAAAAAAAGAAAGGACACATTGCCACTTTCCGAAGGAACATATTGGATACATTTCACGAAATATCCCCTCTGTGCATCGGAGATATGGATATTAGGAAATACATAGTGGACAATAAAACATGATATTTTGTGCATTCGAAAGAGTCCCACGATTTTCCATCGAGTTCATTTCTCCAATATCACATGCCGAAGTGAAACCCCTAATAATATTGGGTGATTTTCAAGGGAATGAGCTTACCAAAACGCACTATCTATGTACCTATAGCGCAAAAGTGAATGAAAGATATTTGATTCCATCTTCCGGAGGATAGGAGTTCCACGACTAGGATGTTACCGTAATCGACAATACAACAAATTTCACCAAGTTCATGTTGTCATCATCTCAGCATCCTTCTGTCACCATTCGGGAGGAGCATTTACTGAAGGTACACTGCTCATTAGGAACTGGTGAATTACCAAATGCCTGGGATATGAAACTGATTCTACAAGGTCATAGAAAAAGCAGTGCGCGATGTGCACTTTCAACAATCGACGAAATGGATCACTTGCATCAAGAAATAGGCCTGACACCATTATTAGGTTTTTTGAAGCAGTCAATTTTCAAGCAACGCACCGGGTCATAAAACAATCAGTATGCAGTAGGTAGTATCTATGGTATCTCTCTATAGTAGTGATCGTTAGTACTGAGCGGCTTACTTAGACTTGACTATTCCCGTGGTTTGCCCTAAGAATCCTTCAAACATAGCTACAAAAATGATCTCTCGAAGAGGGGAGGGAAAAAAAATCCGAACCGATCAAGATAGTGATTGGCTACTGAACGACGGATCATAATAACAGTTATTCATCTTCGACGAGTAAACACCACAACACTCCAAACGTAGCGAACCGGTGGGAAGAATCGTTTCCCTGTGTAATCAAGAAGTTCATTGTGTTCATTGACCACAATGCCAGGAGAGAGGTAGATGGCATTAGTTAGAATCTAAATACAATGAGTACATCCGCAGGGACGCGGTTATGTAAATCTCGACCATATGATAAATCATCGGGCTCAAAGAGACGTCTCAATTCCTGCAGGCTTGACGGGTCACAAGGGTGGAAAGGGGGTTCTGAAGACCATGAAAATAAGTTAGTAGATGAGAGCTATGCGGCTAGACCACCCAACCTTCTCACCTTCCTTTATTGCTCTCTATTATCTCACCTATCGATCCGTCAAATACCACAGACAGAGTACCCTAATCAAAATCCCATCATCTGGATGGCTAAGGCATGCATTATAGTATTACTCGAGTACACCCCTTCCTCCTCCAAATTGGTCTGATTTCCGAGTTTTTCTAGCTCCAACGGTTGCAGCTCCAAGTCATTAGACACCTTCTTTGTACTTCTATTACCAGGTTAGTTCATGATTTACCATCTCTCTGAATAATAGGTAACATGTGGATAGGGAATCATCAGGTAATGAGTTGAGTAGGTACTTGTAAATGGTAATACGGATGCTATGATGCAAACTCATCGGATAATACTCGAAAGTTAGGTAGGTACTCGAAGGACGAACAAAATACGTTACCTATAGATATTTTGACTCAGGTAGTTTTTACACTATCCCCTCAACACCAATAACCTCTTCACTGACGGCTTATTCGATGTTCAAATTTCCTTTGGTTCTGGAATAATTCCAGTTTTATTTAATTTGAGCTGCAAATAAGTAACTACAATTTTAAGCCCTTCTCTCTCCCATTCTCCACCTCACAACTGAATGTTAATTCTGGAA
Organism: Leptopterna dolabrata; assembly: GCA_954871275.1. Lineage (NCBI taxonomy): Eukaryota > Metazoa > Arthropoda > Insecta > Hemiptera > Miridae > Leptopterna > Leptopterna dolabrata. Next base: position 31,544,063 of record OX940981.1, on the reverse strand, counting down.
AAATTACGATTTTGTTTACGATACTAATGAACGATTTAATGAATTGATGAATGGGTCATAACTTCCAAGTATGCTGAACTGACGAGCAATTAACACAGGTTACACTAATGAGACAAAATTATTATATTAGTATCCCAATGATTGATACCTATAGGAAAAAGTACTCAAGTTCTCGATTATTATCGAAGGAGCGAGAAACTGAATAGAACCCCTCCTCAACAAGCCAACTTTGATTGTCAAATAGGACCTTGGAAGTTTACAATCAACACTGGAAAAACGGTAATCACTCCATAGGCAACTCACATGCAACGGTAATAATTATTATGAGAAACATGGCAACATTGTAGGTAGTTCATAAATCACCCGTGCCGTAAAATCCAGATCACATAGATTTATTCAAACTATGAATAAAACATGCTTCCAGTAAGTTAGGCTCTAAAAGAAAAATTATCGTGAAGTTCTAATGAAATAATTAGAGGGTACGGCGAGCTGATGGGACAATATTTTCAGCCAACAACAATACTCGATTACGATTCAATATGCTAATGATTTGCTAATTAGTCAAGGTCGTGACTTCGCGGACGACACTTGGAGGCGGTCATTGTTTGGGACCGAAGCCATAAAGCCTGAGTCAATGGCTAGATTCAATTCCCTGTTGGTTTATCGTAGCATTATCTATAACAACGCTCTGTAATAACGAGATCCCGCCAACGGAATCGAAATAAATCAACGTCTTCGAGACCGAGCGTTTGAAACGAATTGGTCTTTTGCGACTCAGCTCCCGCGGCAATCGTTCCTTTTGTTTGAAAGTTTCTCCAATCGACCTATAAAGTGGTGGGGACAATGACGGAGATATTGGACTTGTATGAGGAGTAATCCTTCTTTCGTAAATTTATTGTCGTTTTATTCATACGTAAATAATAACAAAACTATGTGAAACCACATTCATGGGGAGCAAATTCAGTTCTATGTGTACCATAACATTATGAAGAAGGCCAAGAGAGATAAATCAGAAGCATCGGAGAAAATTATTAAATAGGCCAGAAACCCTACGTGTAGTAAGTACATCTTCTGCCTAGTGAAGACCCTTGCCTTGGGTGAGAAACAACCGCAACAATCAGTTAACTTTTCTGTTTTACACCCACCGAGAAGGGCCTGTAAAATGCTACCGGAAACAATTACAAGTAATCATAATATTATAACAAAACAAGGTTAGCAGAATTACAACTCTTTCAATGCAAAAAATGATTGAACAAGTTACCAAAATTAACATTTCTGTATTGAGCCCTAACGAAGGACCCAAAAGCTTAGCTTGGTGGGAAATCTTTCTGTGCACAACCTATTCCCAGTCACCTACTACAAGCCGCGTAGACCTTCTAAGAAAAATTTGAAAAAAATCGTACCTGCGTTCTTTTACACAGTCCCTGTAAGAAGCAGGAAAGCGCATTATCGCGAAGAAGACTAGTGTGAATTGATTAAGTGATAGAGAATGACGATCACCCAACACCGAACCATGAGAATGAGTTGAGGCGATGCTGAGGTTACTCATATCTCACCCGGAGGCCGGACCGAAGAATTCTTTTCGTTCAGACTGACAACTAATTGGTCCCATCTTACCAGATGATTGGGTCCCTTCTGACCAGAGCTGATTGACTCGTGTGTTTTGGCACTGAAGGATCCTCCACCAACCGTCAATTAATCAACCTAATGACTTCACTTCTTGTCTGATCCTCTCACCTACATAATGGTAATTACACAGTTCTACATTCCAAGATTTCAAGAGCCCTCCGTGGAAGGGAGGAACAAAAAAACTTGTTTCCCACTCAGCGAGATCGATGGATTCATTTTTCAAATCGGGTAGATGTATTACGGTGATATGATGGAGGTGATGACGAAAATACGTGCGTGGCCAGTGGGGATGGCGGTGAAATACCTGCCATTCAACCTCCCTGAGGCTCTGGGCGATCAAATCGGAAAATAAATTCCTTCATCAATCTGTGGGACGATGTTTTTGAGATTCTTGGAGCACATTTTTATCACGCTGCACAGCTAGTACATCATACCAACATACGAGATGAGTAACAAAATGCCATTCTGCAAGGACCTTAAATTCGATTCATTTAGGAGAGTACGAGACGGAATTCAATCTCGGTTTCCATCCCAGTCATAATCTAAAAAAGTCTGCCAATTCGAGCAGACCCTCACTTGAATCACATGAATGTACAGAATACCTGGGTAGGTTCATTCAGTGGACAGGTCTTTGATAAGGTGGACATGTCTTTGATAAGGGGCCATCTGCGATCATACCCACGTGTGCCCGCAAAATTTCAGCTTTCTACGACTATTTTTCACGTAGTTAGAAGCGTTACAAGGAAACCGACAACATTTCATGTTCGCACAGGCGCAGACGAAAGTTACAGTACGACTCCAATGAAATTCATATGGAACTATCAAAGTATCATTCCTGATCGACCCTCCAAGTCTGAACGCATTTCAACGAGATTTTTCAGGATAGTTATGGGCGTTTCAACTATTTCACTTTTGCGGATGCGCAGATGAAAGTTACAGTACTTTTCAATGATTTTGGTATGGGACCATCTGTGAACCAACCCACACCTTCTCCAAATTTCAGCCCATTTCGAACATTATTTCGGGTAGTTATGGGCGTTGCAAGGAATTAACCACAGACAAACAGATACATAGGCAGACGGACATACAAGACAGAAAGACAGGCATGGAACCAAATTGATTCTTGATGTCTGAAACGCAAAATGGTAGTGGAAATTTTGATACTGGAGGATTTTTTTTTACTACTCAATCACCTTCCGTTAGTGAGGAAGCCTCCGATTTTTATCAACATTTTGGCGTGTAGTTATCGTAATTAAACTCGGCGCTGCGCGCCTCGCCTGAGTACTACTTAGAGCCCTTGGCTAAAATTACAAAACATGAATATGCTTTAGCCTCATGATGTGCTCCTCGCTGTTTCTCTGACCCAAAATGTGGGTATCATTATGTGAGGCTGCAGATTTGCTTTCAATACTTCATCCAGTAATTATTCAACAAATTGAATCTTGGAAACGAGGAATTGTCGCCAATCTACTTTGCCCGATGGAGTCAGTACGAGTGAGAAGGAAGGGAAAAGGAGCAAAGAAAACTCGGCGCTCCGCGCCTCGCCAGGGGGCAAGCCCCCTGGACCCCCGGTTACCTCTATTTACATACTTCGGACGAAATTATAGAAACACAGAATGTGTTTTACCTGAACCTAACTATTACTTCACGCTTTGTGTGTTTGGTTGGGAACGACTTGTAATGTCAAACTAAAGTAGGTTTGAAGCCCGTTTTAAAGTACAGCTTTCGTACAAGTACGCAACCACGAGGGACATTTTATGTCTTTGCGCCCCCTCCCGCACCCACACCACGTACCACGTACCTCGTTAGTGAGAATGATCACCTGTGTGTAAACAATTATTTAAACAATCACGCTCATACCGCAGCTTGTCGGCCACGCACTCCGCAGTGGTTAACGTAATATGGTTAGGTAAATCGAGAGCTATCCAACGAGTGGTGAACGATTTTTGTACGATGATAACTGGCGAAGTTAAAGTTCCGTAGCAACGAATCGGTTGTACGTGAAAATCATTACAAATGTTGACGTCCCAGATTTCGTTACGAAATTTCGTTACGAAATTTGCTTTTTTGGCTAGTTAGGTCACGGCTAAAGCATATTCATGCTGAAATCGAAAATATCCGAGACAGTGAAGAAAAGCAAATTTTCAGGGTCCGATTCAACCGAAGTGACTTCTGTTGCACTAGCCATTTCGCTGGACCAGTCCATCAACCTTGTGCATTTGAAAAATAGGGAAAGAATAGATCTCACCTCTACATTGACAACTATAACAATAGAAAAGGGTGTTTCAACGCTTCCTCGTAAACATCACAATGACGATCGTGGAGGAGAGTCTGGAGGATTGATGCGGCGACGCCTCTTCCTAACAAGTGCGCATGCAACTTGGACGATTTTACCACTTCTGGTTAGCTTCTATAAACCGTAGATCAGCTTCCTCACGTATCTTTCAAACCACGGCTTGGATACACCAGTGTTGCCAACCACGAATTCAAGTTCAGATATCTGCCTACAAACTTATTTTCTCGATCTACGAACATTCGATGAATTTGATATACATAATTAAATTCACCGTTCTTCTTAATGGACACCCATGATGTTAAAACATTTTTTCAGCTGACTTTCAGTGCAACGACCATCCGTAGGTGGAGGTAAACATTCAACCATACCATAACTACAACACATGTCTCCGACATCCCTGCCCAGTTTAGACTGTAAGTTACGTTTGTATTTTTTCCAACGTTCGTTTGGCTTTGCATTAAAAATAACGGATCTACCTAGGTATCTAAATCGGTACTTAAGGAAAGAAAAATAAAACTTTGAAATTCAATAATTTGATATGACATGATAATTTATCATGTTGATAAATAAGCGCCAGCATCGCGGGGCACTCTTATTATTGCTGGGTAATATTATTAAAAGCTAACGAGAAGTGGTGACCACAATCGTCCAAGTCTTGGCGCATGCGCAATCGTTAGGAAGCGGTATCGCCGCATCAATCCTCCAGAATCTTCTCAATCTTGGGAATGGTTGCAGTTATAGGTAACTGCAGAAACTCGCACAGCAGAGGCAACTATAAGTCCGATCATACGCAAATAACCTCTAAGAATTTAACCATTAAATATATAGTTGCAAATACATAGCTATAATGTAGCCTGTGCGTGTGACAAGTTCACGTTTTGCATGCGCAGACGAAAGGTACAGTCCGTACTTGATGAAATGGATATACGATCTATCTAGGGCCCAATACCCGCCTTCCTCCAAATTTTGAGGTAAGCTACTGTAAGGATTTCCGGACAGGCAGACAGAACAGACAGACATGGAACGAAATTTGTGCAGAAAGGCCTGAAACGCCGGAGGAAATTTTCATTAAGGACAAATATATTATAATTTGTTTTCCCCGAAAGTGACTACAAGGCTTTCGCTAAATCGGGAGAATCGGAGGCAAAACAGCTGATTTTGTATAAAAATGAAAAAGTCCTTCAACCTTTTCAATTTGAACCGTGAAAGAACTCGGCACAGCCCGAGATTCGAAAAAAAACCTCTCCTCTCCGGCAGTTATGTAACACATTCTCCGAATGTTTGATCCCTTCAAATGACTCGCTACATCAATCAAATCGCTTTTGTCGAAAGCCTTAAAAGGCAGAAGCCGCTGCCCAAACAAACCCTCGTCCCCGCAAGCTTCTGCGTCATTGCGAAAAAGTGGTGACAACAAACGGACAGGTTAAGAGGAAGGAGGGAGGGGAAATCTCATAAATCATCTCGAAAGCCAATTCGGGACACGCGAAGACCGCGGGAAAAGGTAATTGGCTTTCATAGTTTGTTAGAAAGGGGACGGTGAGGGACTGGCTGATGATATTTTTTTCACGGTTCTTTCGAGTCACCTGCTGGAATTTTCAGGACGGAACAGTGAACCCCTTTGCGTGGTTAGGAAGTCCCGTGTGAAGGCGAGTACGAGCCATTAGCCGGGAGGCGATGTATGGGTTAATCTGAGCAACCGCTTAATAACTGGGTTTCCGCACATTCTTTTCTGGTACGAAGAGAATACGCTGCAAGTTATTACACAACGGTTTATTATTTACCTGCATAGATTCCCCTTCTGCGTAGATCACTGTTTTGTGTGGTCAGTACCCTCGAGCTCCCTCCAGGAAAGCTCTAAATGGAGTACTGGAGCCGGCCCGGGAATTAAGGTTTCATACAAATGCGCGGGATTCGATAATTCTATCATTAATTATTTGTAGTAATTCATGAAGCATAAGGTAAATAATAAACAACTGTGTAATAATTTACCGTTGTGTAATAATAATTTACCGTTGGGTAATATTTACTCATAATAATACTTCAACATTCGTTCAGGTTGCAAGTGTCCTATCAACAAAACCCAAAAGATCCATCATTTTTCAAATGGAATAATATCACAGAACAGCCAACTCGACTTCATACCGCCATCCGTGATTATAATCAGGTGCTCCCTAGCGTTGATACCTGGGCCGGATTCATACCGTTTGATTCACGATCATGTTGACGAAGCTTTTCGGTTCAAACGAACGGCTGGTCGTACAATGCTCCGGGTGGTCTAAAAAAATTCTTTAGTTCAAGGGCAATTTGAAAACGTAAGAAAAACCAAACCCTTATCGAAAGTTTTCGATCTACGGCGTTCTGAAAATTTCAATCCCTATTTTTCACTCCTCAGAGATGACTGACAGTAACGCCGAGCTTCGCGGACCAACTAGACCCTAAACGGGACCTACAAACATAACGTCATTAATTTCGGTTCATGGTAACTAAGAAAAGTGCGAAGTACGGTATACGGCGTATGGCGTACAGCGGACAGACAGAAATTTCTTTATTGCATTTTGGGATTCTACGTACATTGAAACGTAAACCATTAAATTTTGATGGGAAAGGGGGGGGGGGGGGGTTAACAATTTTTTTCTATGCTCGATTCCAAAGGTTCATTATTGAAAACAATAAACCGGAATGCAGCGTTATTATTGGAAACGTTATTATTAAGTACGTTATTATTGGTCCAAAAATCGAATGCTCATCGCGTGTACCAACATCTATGACCAGGAATGGTAGTTTTATAGTGTAACTTACATTCAGTAATACTCGCATGGGTGGATACCCACTATAATCCTCTAATAAAGAAACGCAACATTTAGTTTACACAAGCAAGAAGTGAACTCACATATCGGACGTTCCTCAAGAGCCGGAAAGTGGGGAGCCCCACTGTCTCAGGTTGCACGAAGGGCCAAGGCTTGGGATAGAAGGACTCCTTGGAGTGATCATACACGCTAGTGAGCATGATGTCCAGGGAATCCTTCGGAGCACATGACTGTCTCAAGAGATGGTACTGGCGGATACTAGCTGCAAGAAATAACATAAATTATGGAACCAAGAGCGACAACTTCAACAATATTAGAGCCTTTTCGCCAAACTCTGGCTGATAATCATCCGTCCGCCGTCAGATGAACCCTTCGTTGAAAATAATATTAGCATGATGAATTTTTTCAACCAAAGGCTAGCTGTAGTACGTGTACGCGAATTGCAGTATACCTGTACGCACAACACAGATCCATGACTCATGCAAACTTGAATGAAGTAAGCTCACTAACAACTAGTCTCCGTAAAATTTGTTTATAGGAGTAGGTATGTACTTAAGACTCTCCATATTCTTCCTTAAAAATATATAGGTATTCTGTTGCTTGATTATAATAGTACTGAGGGAGTGAGCTTAAGATGAACATTCAGCGTTATTTCAAGTTCTGTCCAATGCTGACCTCGACTAGATTTTACTAAATTTCACTTTCGATATACTATACCTAATAATCGTTTTACTACTATTTCGAACGTTATTTGCGAACTTGATGGGCCCTAATCATCTTAATACTAAAAAATTAAGGAAGAGTGGTGGTTGGTAGGTATATCTCATCTTGACCTGATTCGATAAATTCCATATATGTGAATACCACCAACAAAATACCACAGGGCTTCGATCAAACTCGGAATCTCCAAGTTGAATGGCTCAGCGGTAATGATGCCTTCCCAGTTTTTTCCTAGTGCTCGAATGGTTCAACGACCAAACAATTTTTGGAAGAGCTAACCACGCTTTTCTGACATCATGTCAAAGGATTAAAATAATATTATACTGGTGACGTAATGGCATCATGGGACGATATTTATCTAAACTACACGTGCTCCACCTAAAGCCCTTACAAAGAGTATGGTGGTGGTACAGCCTTTCATACGGAGGGATGTTCCTGGACCAGTCGTACTCATAGCCAGGAAGTGCCAACGGTTTGGGCAACCCGTCCTCATGTTGGATCTGAGGGAGAGGAAAAGGGTTAGGGGCGTATCGGTCAACGCCTGGTTCCTTTTTCGATCTCATTCACTAAACTAAACTTCTGCAACATACAACAACCCGAAACAACACTGAGTTAAGACCAAAAATCCATGACAAACTTGCGCTAGAAGTAGAATGATGTTTGGTAACATGTGAATAATAGTTAGGTGCATAACAACGTTGAACAATTAATTGAGGGTCTATGTACATTAAAACTGAAACAATTGCACAATGAAGCAAAGAATTTTTCGAAAGAGATGCGCAAACCTAGATACTTTATGTAAACAGGTACGGCCTATATTATTTTCTTTATAAAGTAGAAACCAACGTGCGAACTTACTTTCTATTCTGGATCCTCTTGTACCCCCATAGAATCTACAACGGAAAATGATTTCGTAGCTGCAGAATGGGAATATTCAACATCAGGACACTCGAGTCAAGTTGATAATGATTGAATGATATGGCAGTTGTCGATGTATATTAACTTCCAGACATACAGGTGTGCAAAACTGACGATAATCCAGAAAGCCTAAATTACCTACTTACCTTTTTTCTCTGACTACAGTCAAATGAAGCTGAGAATGAAGCTGTGTGTTTTTGCTCGAGTGTTTTACGGAATTTGTTGTAATTTTTTTGAAGGGGGAGGAGGGAATTTTCTGAGGGATTTGGAGGGGTAATTTGGGGTTCGAGGATTTATGGAGGACGGAAGTGTCGGACGTTTTGTGGATAACGATTTTTAAATCCTCATGCACCCTCCACAGAATCCAAATCGTAGTGAATCAAACACCCTAAGTGACTTGTTGATTCATTTACCGAGATATTTACCGCCAACAACAACGTAAAATGACTTGCAGTAGCTGCACAATGAGAATGTTCAACATCGGATTCCTCAAGCGAAGATGACCAAGATTGATAAACATGGAGTTGTCAAGGCATCACTTCTCCAACAGACAGGTGTCTCCATTAATGTTGGGACCTATCCGTGCACATAACTCACTGCTTCGCATGCAAACTCTTGTCACGTCGTGAACGGGGCACAGGAACGGGGGTCTGCGTGAACGTCTCACATGCTTCACCTCGAAAAGCCGGTGGAGCACTGCCGTTTTCCCCTGCCAGAGCTTCTATGCGGCTGAGACAAGCCTCCGCTATCGAGGTGATCGATCATTTTAGAATAAACCCTGGGTCTACTACTGCAGGGGAAGGGGTACGTTGTGGAGGGGGGAAGGTATAAAAAAAGACGAGACTGTGTGTCAAAGGGTTGATGTTTATGGAAGTTTCTAGGTCAATGGATCAACCGCCAAGGGCAAAGCTACCGCCTCCCCCTCACGAATGAATGACGAGATATTTTCAACCTGGATGAGCTCTAAAGAATGAGAGAGATCTGAAGGACGGTGAATTCCTCACTTTCCTTACGGTATAAAGAAAACACGTATATTGTAACATGCCCCCCTAAACGTAACCTGCAAAGTACATATTAAGGACAGAAAACGGATACTACGTTTCAATCAGACTTACGACACTTCTATTAGTTTTACAAACTCTCCAATAATAAAAATAATGGTTTCCATTATAAAAATAATTTTTTCTCGGTAAGCGATTTATTGTGTGTCAATCCTTGCCATACTACTAAATGTCCACTACACGCTTTAACTGTTTTCAACTTATCCACAAATGATTATACTCACTGGTCATTTCGGAAATCTGACCTAGATATCCCCAATCCGTAAAGAATGCACATAATAACGATTATACCAATAGAAAAAATTCATGAAATTGATAAGTAGGTGGCTGAGGTCCTTAAGCCCTTGCCCTTCTAATTTCAGTTCACTGGGTAGGTAGGTGCCTAATAAGTACCCTACAATGCCACGGGGGCGTTTCAACTCGGCGTTATACTGAACATGTGGAATTCTGATATTATATCCTGTTGTGTTGAGCATGACAAACATGTTGTTTTCAGAAATTGGCTTATCAATTTATATGAACTCTTCATTCAAGGAATCGTTGAAGAGGCGAACCACCGAAGAACAATCCAACAACGCAGATGCGCATCCCTGCGTGAGAAGGGCCTGTAATTCTTCCGCCCTCAAGCTGTCTGATCTTAGGAACAGATCCGCAAAAGTTAATCATTTCGCCGGAAGGATCTGTTTCGTTAGGAAACGAATAGATATCCCTTTGTTCAAAAGCATAGTTTACAAGGCGACCGTGAGGGAGGCCTATTTTTGGTTTATACGGAACAGGAGCGAATGTCACGACAGGCTGATTGAAAAACAGATCAATGCGCCAAACCGACATTCGTGAGTGGGGCTCATCCATTCCACCAACCTGAGATAGAATAACAAAACTCTGTACCTACCTCAGTATGACAACGGCATATTATTTGCACTTTCCCAACCCTACCCTAAAGGTAATATTGGAGGCTATTGTAATCACCCTGAAATTAAAAAAAAAAAAATAAATAAATAAATAATCCATGGAAAAGGAGTTTTAGGCAAGAGGCGCTTTCACGAACACTTACAACCAACTAGTATCAACACTTATCTTTTCTGAAGTTCAAAGACACGAAGACGGATAACACAGAAACTAAGTAAACAATAATTAAATGGCATCATAATAGCATGAATTATTAATTAAATGGCATTATGAACAGTTCACTACTACATTTCGACTTTCCAAAGTAATATTTTACTGATAGTCATTCATTCATTTAAATTATGTAGCTAACCCGCTGCTTATAGGTCGAATAAGCACAACCACTTCTGGTAAGTGGATTGAACTGTGCAGGCCAGGGTACAGAAGTACAGTATGCTTTTCAAAATACTCGTACAACAATTACAATAGTCTCCAACTGATTGGGTGGATGTTATGTACCTATTAAGGACTTCTTTTTGAAATTCGATCCGAAGATATTTTTTATTCAACAATCGACATGTTATCATACAAAGGAGACAAATACATTTAAAGCTTCAGTTTTACAAGTAAGTGTACAATAGTTTACCAACGAAACAACTCGTTTCCAACAAAGGTAGGTACAACCAACCATTCACTCGTGCGGTTTTTTCTTGGATATAGCGTACTTTTCCTTCAGTTTCTCTACAGTCCACTCGGTAACGTTCTCTTCAGCCAGGTCTTGGTGTCTATTCGGGAGGGATTTGGATATTTTGTCTAGTAGAAGTAGGAGCTTGTCTTTTTCTGAACAGCTGAGAAACTCGAGGCTGAGGCGGAAACTGCAATAGTTATAAGGTACCCATTACCTTCCGTTCATGGTTATCGTTTATGAATTATTTCAGTAAAATTATAACAGAATTATTTGTGAGACTGCGATATAGCTGTGATCAGTTCGACGAAGGCATTGACAGATAGGACTTTTGAGTCTCAGCTGATGACGAACATTCCTACGTAATTGTGTGATCGGTCAATAATAAGCCATTTTTGTTACAGACAGACACTATAGGTGCATTATATTATTTACCAGACAAATAGCTGACCCCGACCAAGCACACCAGTACAAACCTCACAGCATCATCAAATTCCTCCGTACAGCTGTCTACCGTCTTTAAAAGATTTTAGTATACAAAGAAGAAACAAAACAGGATATTTTAAGGGAAGTTTAAAACGCCAAGGACCAGCGCAAATGTTGATGATAGAAGAAAAATATTATATTGTTTACTTCAACCGCCTCTGGTTGCAATTTACGAATTAACTGAATTGACTGAAGCTTCTTTCATGAAAATACGTCTGTTATGAGAGAAATTGAATGGAGGTATGTTGCTTTGCATGGTATCTTGTTTGTGTCAATAGAGAGGGGAAAAATAAGATAACGGTATTATTCAGCCAGTCATTCCCTCAGGTATATATTCGTATATTATACCATCAGGTATATATTCGTATATTTTACCATCAGGTAAGTATATATGCCGGTATATATTGTACCATGACTGACTTTTGTTTCTTAAGTTCCTATATTCGATTTCTCCATCCTATGCTAGTTACGTCCTTCAAACCGTATATGCAAGCCCACAGTACATGGCATCCCCCCCCCCCTCCACCGGGATATCATCCCGGAAATCATCAGCGACCCCCCCACTTTGAGAACAAATACCTTAAAATATTCAAAATCTTACCGTTCAGTTTTCGTGATTGCTTCTAGAACGGAAACAACGAAAAGGACGTCTTGTGTCGTTACTGGGAAGACATTGAGAGCTCGTATGACTTCGCCGAACGTTCCAACAGGGATTTCTTTCTTGAATGAGCGGAGGATCTCGTTCGCACCGATCTCTTTGAGAAAGCTTGAAAACATATCCCGAGGTCATTAGAACAAGACAGATGAGACACAATGAGTATTTATTACTCAGACTGGAGGCAAACTGCTGTGTAAAATAATTTGTACCAGGGCTGGTTTATCAATTCTCCAAGTAGGTAACTGTACGATTAGTTTTTCATTGGCTAGCATTAATAAGAGATACTGGTCAAAGTTAGGAAATGCGTTCATCACCGTTACCCGTTACGTACCTGGTGCTTTACTTGGGATAACATTGCTGGTTCTACAATAATGGGAAGACCACTAATCAACATAGGTAAGGCTCAACATAACGATCCGTATCGGGCGGTGATATTTTTGAATTCATTCAGTTATTTCTTTTAGCACATTTTTGGAGGCAAAGGAAACCCAAATATTTGGGCCCTACGCTACTGCAATGGGCCTGACATAATATGTACCTACCAACATGTATGAAAAATTATGTAGTCAAAAAATCATGTACTTGTACTAATATTGTTGACCTCACCGCAAAAACTTAATTTTTTTTCTCGAAAATTCGCTGAAATGGTGATCGTGTCTCTCTATCACACAAATACGGAGTAGAAAAACAATAGTCATTTCGATACTAAATCCTTTCAAAAGCCACAGGTTGGGATCCGTCGCGTCAGTTCGAATCGCAACGCTCCTCTTCCCAAACTAGCCAACCCTGAATTTTTTTCAAGACGACTTGCCATTGTATTACTCAAGTTAATGCTAAATACTTAGCTTTGAATATCTGAATAAGCTAAATACTTAGCTCACTGGAGTGACGAAGAAAGCAAAAAAACGGAGATTAGCCTGCTAACAAATAATTAAGGTGGACGCGTTTGACACTTTGGACCAATTTTTCTCTGTCCTCCTATGATTACCCATTTTCTCCGAAAATTAACTTAAACTAAGCCATAATATCTCTTGAACTATTTTTCCGATTCTACTGAAAGCGTGAGGGTACCCATCTGGAAGCTGGTTCTGTTTATTCACGTATCAGACGTGAAGCCGCTCAAGCAACCAAAGAAATCTGTTGGCTGTCTTTGTATTTCGTGAATAATTCACAAGTCTTAAAAACTAATATGTATTGAAATGTTGACCTAGCTTCTTTGAGGCGGTTTCCCCTTCAGACAGAGTTTACTCAACGGATAACTCACAACGTTTGATACGCGAGCAACCGATCAAAACTAATATTGACAAGTCTTGCAGCAGCCTCGTCTGAAAACGTAACATGGTAGATATTTAAACGAATTTTCCTCATAGGCGAAGTAATGGACAGACCTCCACTGATATGGACAAGATCGTGTTGGGCTTTGTTGTGGTATTCACCATCTCAACCGTATGTACCTACTTGCTATTATAACACTTTTGTCAGATCCTTCAACCCACGATTTGTTTCACTGTTTAGTCATGTTCAACTTTTCTAACCTCTAGTTACTACCCAATCGGGATGCTAAGCCAATGGTGGTGCCAATCCAGCACAGAAAATGTATGATGCTCTAGAAACTGATTATTATATTATAGGTAGGCAGATATATATATAGATCATGGGCAATCGCACTTTGATGGACATCTTGGTGAAAACTGCCAAGAGGTCGGGCAGTATAGCTTCCCCTCATCGTTACCTCGTTCCTACCTCTTGTATCCAGAATAATACATTAAATGGCTGAATCAAAATCAAATGTACGAATCGGGCGGGGTTCATAAGGATTTCGAGTTCAAGGATGCGCAGAGGCCAATTTCGGGTTTTTCGGTCCGCGTTGTGAATTGATTAGTTGATTAAGTATTCCCAGGTCTCAAAGTCGTTAAAAACACCGCAAATTATTACAAAAACAGTTTTTCATTTCCTGTATAGATGCGGCTCCTGCGTGGATCACTAGATGCTAATTGCTATTAGCGTAAGACCCTGAGTTAGCAGGGTCGTTTATTGCGATGGATACCTACCTACCCACGTACGCGCGCACACACACACACACACACACGCGCGCGAGCGAGGTAATTTTACAGTTACACAAATACGCATTTTTCCGCACCAAGCCGATCTCCGTCCCCCCCTCCCCCCTTCCTCCGCCCAACCCACCATCTGGTCATTTTGGTTTATTATTTTGTGAATAATACACCTATGTATTCGCTCAGCAAAAAAATTTTATAACAACCCCTCAAATTTTTTTCTTTCACGTTTCAAAACTCGTAGATTCCAAAAATGCAATGTCCGTCCGCCGTCCGCTGTATCACGTGTACCGTCTTCATTTTGAGTATAAAAATGAGTATAAAATAGATACTTGAAAATGAGTATAAAAATAGATACTTTTTGTGGTTTAGTAACATGAGCATTTGAGGTACCGTTCTCCATGTTTTTTGGAACGAGGAGACCGAATATGAAGTCAATTTTGACCAAAGAGTGGAATATTGAGGTTCTAACGAAGTTTCAGCCTTAAATTTACGTTAAAATTTGGTCTAAAATCGTCGTTCTTCCGCACACAGTTTGGACCCCGCTTGGAAACACATTTGGGTACTAGTTGTGCTCTGAAACACGGCAGCCCGATTGGAATACACGCAGGGATGTTTGGAAGAAAAATGGGTGTAAAAACAGGGATTTTCGAGAAATTTTGGAGATTTTTGTGAACATGAGCTTGTGAGGTATCGTTTTCCAGGTTTTTTAGGGCGGGAAGACCGAATATTAGGTTGATTTTGACCGAAGAGTGAAGAATTGAGATTGTAATGAAGGTTAACCTCCCGAAATTCACTTTTTCCTAGTCAAAAACATGGGAAATTGTCTATAACCACCATACATTTGCATAATAACACTACAAGTAGTATCAACAGGTGAATCAAGACAATTAAATGGTACTATAAATGATCAAAAATAATCTGTTAAAAAAAAGCCGAGCCTAATTCGTGGTTTTGGGGGCCAAAATTGGTGGAAACCATCAAAAGTAGCCGTTTCAATAATTTCACATGAAAGAAACAATAAATTAACAGCCAAAATTTCTGTACTTACGTCCAGTAGAATAATAAACGCATGTGACAAGGACTTTGCAGCGTTTTTGAATTGCTGATGGTCGCTAAACCTAAGTAGGAACCAGAGATAATGCCAGATTTTAACCCAATTTGGATGATTCGTTTGCAGTGAACAACAAACTTGTACCTACTCATCTCAACAAATATAAGAAAGTATCTACCAACGGAATCCAAAATAACCACCTTTCGTCAACTGAAATAGGTACCACCGAACAACAAACTCGATTTCATAAAGCCATGCGTGAGTATAATCCACTGTTGACGAAGCTTTTCGGTTATAACTTCATATCAGGGCCTTACTGTGAACGAACGGCTGGACATGCAATGCGCCGGATGATCTCAAAAGCCCTCTAGTTCAGAATCGAGATTGCAACCCCCTATTTTTCACACCTCACAGAAAAGAATGACGCCGAGCTTCGCGGACCAATTAGACCCCAAATAGGAGCAATGTGCTAACCAAATTTCGTTAATATCTTGATTCGTGGTTACGGCGGTCTGATGGACATCTTCGGATTTTACGTTGGTATCTTGAAATTTCAACCATCTAATTCTGACTACGGGCTGAAAAAATGTTTCATGCTCGATTCCAAAGGATTATTACTGAAAATAACAAATCAAAGAGGTAAAAAATACAAATATGAAAAAATCGTATTCTTACTATTATGTGTGGTGTACCTATCGGCCATAAGGAACATAAATTTGAATTTTCCGTTATTTTTGTTGTAGGTCCAAGCTATTACGAAGGAAGAGTTGGAATCGAAATTGAATGATGCTCAAATATGGTTGAAACAAGACCTGTACGAGAATTACGTGATGGAGTTTATTAAAAATTCAGCCAACTGTTTGTCCAATACCGATCATGATATCGGATGGTGCCTGAAAGAAATTGAGCGGAAGTTGAAGACCTATGTCAACCCATTGATGGGTGCATTCATCACAGTTGAATCAACCCAGATCAAAAATTTGCATGATGAAATCGAAAGTCAATACTCACCTGATTCTGCGCCACAACTCTATGAACAAATTGATCATTTAACAACGACGATTGAACAACATTTCGCAATGTTCAAATCATACATGGAAAGGATTGAAAAAACAGTATGAAAGCAGTGAAATATACTACGTACTTAACAGTACAACAACCCTTTTATATAATAGATTGATAATAATTTATCGACAATTCCTTTCACCTCAATGCACTGGAGCATTTGACACTGGACGGGCTAGACTAATGTGACAACTTCGCCGCTTTTCCGATGTTCGACATACCTACGGTATAGGCGTGTCTTTACAGTTCTACAATATATAATTAAACCTAAATATACCTAAATAATTTATATTCGTTCCTAACAACTGTAGGTACCGTTAACTAATGAACTTACAAGAATTTTGCATGTGTAGTCCAACTTCACAGTTATTAATTACAGTCACGACAAAGGTAATACCAAATTGGTAGTAAAAAAATTAGGTTCAATATCAAATTCACGGTGATCACAATTAAACCTTATTTTAAGGATTCGTATGCGGTCCGTACCTACTTTTATCATTTTATTCATTTAAGTATTTTAAATTTGGCTTTTTTGTCAATTCCTCCGATAAACGTTAGTAAATTAATGAACGGATGTTGTTGCTTGAATGCGACCAAATCAACCCGATCAGTTGATGATTAATTTTCAGTTTTTAGAAAATGCATTAAAAATTATTATTAGATTAATGCATTAATTAATTATTATTATTATTAGATAGGTATTATTAGACAGGTATTATTAGATTATTTTATTAGATTCTAATAGTAACGATTTTTAAGAGGCGCTGAAATTTAGCCATGTAGGGAAGTGAAATCTAGCCACTGAAATTAGGTATTAGATTGTATAAATTTGTTATCATGAAAAATGCTGAATTGCAGTTTTCTCAATTTTTATCGGAACCTTGAACATTTAAAAAAAATCAAACCAGCTTACGTTGAGAGCTAAATATTTAAAAAACGCTGACATTTATTACACAAAGATTTATTATTGTCCAGAGTAGATCCCCTTCGTAGATCACTGTTACCTGCGGTCAATACCTACTCTCGCGCTTCCCCCAAGGAAAGCCCTAAATCGAGTACTGGATCCGGCCAGGCAATTACAGTTTCATAAATATGCGGTGGATTTAAGTAGTCTATCTATAATATTCCCCCCCAATTCCATTTAGTGCCCTTAATCTAGTGCTAAACCGTTTCGCCAATGATCCTTTGAATTTCAAATCGTACGACCCTTTATAATTAGGGTTATGAGGCGGATACCTCACGACGCACGCATACACATGTACATACACACACAGACACGATACAATTCCACCAAAGTATAAGCTCTCTAACTTTCGGCAATACAGTTATATAAATATATAATATGCACTTTTCCACCGCCCTCATCTGTAAACGCGCCGTTTCGGCCCCACGAAACCCCACCCGGTAATTTCTTAAATGACTACTGAACCTAACTAGGACCTTCGACAAAATTATACGCAAATTTTCATTCAATTTGGATGACTCGTTTGGCTGTGAACAACAAACTTGTACCTATCAACAAAATCCAAAATAACCATCCTTCATCAAATAAAATAATATCACGTGCCAACAAAGTCGAGTTCATAAAGCCATACTTGATTATAATCAGCTGTTCCCTATCAATGATGCTGGGCTGGAGTTACGTATATCGTACGATTCACACGCATACTGATGAAGCTTCAAACTTGAGGGCCTTACTGTGGACGAACAATATGCTCCGAGTGGTTTCAAGTCGGAATCATTTTGAAAACTTCATACCCCCCCCCCCCCCACCCCCTATTTGAAGTTTTTGAGCTACGGCGTTTCAAACATTTTAACTCCACCCATTAGGGATGACCAACCTTAAAACGCTGAGCTTCCAACCAGATAGACCCCAAATGGGACTTCAAACCCGAATTTCATTTTTATTTCATTTTTATTGGGAGGGGGGGGGGGGGAATTTTTCTCCGTGCTCGATTTTTTTCCCCATGCTCGATTCCAAAGGTTCATTAGGAGCATTACTGATCAGCGTGTAATTTCCTAAACGACCTCAAATGTTTTGCTATCAGTATAGGACCACCATGCATACCAATCTAATAATGTTCATGTTACATGTTTTCCCAGTTTATGCTTGAATGTTCGGTTTATATTTGAACACAATGAGGAGTACCCATGACTTCTGTTTATATTACTTTCAAATTTTCAAATGAATGAAGGTTCCATTCTAAGAATTTCGAGACCAACCCCACACTCTCTTACGATGAATAGTTATTTTCCCATGTGCTTTCAAAGTTTCGGCAACGAGTGACCTCATTGCACCCCTTCCGCCTGGGCGGGACCCCGTTGACCAGTGTGACGTCACTCGTTGCTGAAACACAGGAAGCTCATAGAAAAACAAGGTATGTAGTAGAGTGCGGTTGGTCTGAATTCTTAGAATGGAACTACTTGCATTTAAAAAAACGCTGCAAATCCCTGCACAACGGTTTATTATTTTGTATAGAATACCCTTCTGTTACAGATCACAGCTCTCTGTATAGATAACCCTTCGATATTACATTTATGTACTATTCTACACCCTCCGTAGGTTAGTACCTAACCCCGTACTCGTTACTATAGGTACCTACCTAAACCGTTGTGTAATAATTTACCTGTATAGGTTCCCCTTCTACGGAGATAGAATAATGAACCGTTGTGTAATAATTTGCCCATCAATAATACTTCAACGGTTGTTCAAGTTGCAAAAGTACCTACCAACAAAATCCAGCCCCTTCTTGGTAGATGAGCCGTTGTGTAATAATTTACCGTTGTGTAATAATGTACCGTTGTTTAGTGATTTACCGTTGTGCAATAATTTGCCGTTGTGTAATAATTTGCCATTGTGTAACAATTTACCCATCAAAAATACTTCAACGGTTGTTCAAGTTGCAAAAGTACCTACCAACAAAATCCAACCCCTTCTTGGTAGATGAGCCGTTGTGTAATAATTTACCGTTGTGTAATAATTTACGGTGGTGTCATAATTTACCGTTGTGTAATAATTCACCGTTGTGTAATAATTTGCCATTGTTTAATAATTTACCCATCAATAATACTTCAACGTTTGTTCAAGTTTCACAAGTACTTACCTACAAAATCCAATAGTCCATCACTTATCAAATGAAATAATATCGCAGAACAACCAACTCGACTTCATACAGTCATCCTTGATTACAATCAGGTGCTCCTTAGTGATGTAATCCCGGCCGCATTTATACCGTTTGATTATACGCATGTTTGATTATACCGTTTATACGTTTATTATACCGTATAAACGGTATAATCAAACGGTATAATCATACGTTTATTATACCGATTATACGTATTTATACGTTTGATTATACCGTTTGACACGATCGTGTTGACGAAGCATTTTGGTGCACATGAACGGCTGGAGGTACAATGCTCCGGGTGGTCTCAAAAAATTGTTTAGCTCAAGACAAATTTAATAACGTAAAAAAACAATAGGTACCCTTCATTCGAAAGTTTTCGAGATACGGCGTTCTGAAAATTTCAACCCCTATTTTGAACCCCTTAGAGATGACTGACAGTAACGTCGAGCTTCGAGGACCAACTAGACCCCGAATGGAACCTATAACCCGAATTTCATCAATTTTTTTTTCATGGTAACTAAGAAAAGTGGCCCATACAGCGTACGGCGTACGGCGGACAGACAGAAATATTTTTATTGCATTTTCGGATTCTACATATACCTTGAAACGTAAACCATCAAATTTTGAGGGGGGGTAAGAATTTTTTTTTTCTTGCTCGATTCCAATGGTTCATTATTGAAAATAATAAACCAATATAAACAAGTCATGGGTACTCCTCACTGGGACCATTGGATACTAATAATTATTTGCGTCAGTACATTGAACTGTCAGTTTGATTTCCGCAATATCTACCTTGGCTTGAGTGAAATGACATCTTCATGAAGGATAAGAGCCAAATTGGAATTAATGTAGGAATGGAAATTTTACAGGAATCAGTCATTTTTGCATGTTACAGGCTTTTCGTGATTTCGTATTCTTGGATTCCAATTAAATGTGAAACCGTCAATCTTTCAGCGTTTTTTGAACAAGATTTTGGTTTAGATTATGGATTTTGAGATGAACGCACCACCAAAAATGCTCTCAACTAATTTATGTAGTGGCACACTGAGGTAGAAATGTAAAATACAGATTGCGTTAATGTAGTTTAGGAAACACATACATATCCCCTAATGATGTCACTTAAATCATGTATGTGTAGGTAGGTATAGCAAACCAATACATACTTACTCAGATACCTTCTATGTGTTGTAGGTTCAAGGTTATAAGTAGATGAATTGGAAGCCAATGCAGCAGATGTTGACAACTATATAGAAAATGAGCTGTTCACTAAATTCGCTAAAAGCAATGTGATAATCGACTTTACGAGCATAGCAAGAGCTTTCCTAAATTTCAAAGTGCCTTTGGAAAAGGTCGAACAGTTACTGCAAGACCCATTCATCATTGATAGAAGCTTAGTTAAAAATTGAAAATGATGTGCTTGTAAAAATCAATGATGAACTAAGAGTGCGGACTAGGCAGATCAAACAGCCATATCACAACTACACCAAGAGACTTTCAATTTGAAACAGACAAGTACCGAGCGTTTAACAAGTCTAAAAGCTTACTTAGAAGTTTTGACGAGTGGAAATGGTGATTACAAAACAATTATGCGTCATTGCAGTGAAATATAAAATAATTCCTGGGTGAAACGGATTGACAGGAAGTTTGTTTTAAATTCATTCCTCCTCAGCACGGAAGAAATGAACGGACGAAATATCACCGTAATCAAGTGTCCCTAGTCAACTATAAATTAACTTTAAATTGCGCACCAAACGGAATGAATGAAAATCACTAAAAAACAAGAGATTTTCATATGTTACATCAGGTGTTTCAAGTCCACACAAATGCGTTGGTTGGGCAATTAATTGATGAAATCCATACAGGCTTAACCCTAAAGAATTTCATTGTTTTCGGATAAGTCTGGGTTTGAGTTACGGTGGCTACGATACCTAACCAATATTTCTCACATTCATGATGTCTGAAACGCTAGATCATGGGCTATTTTGGTTTATTATTGGTTTAATATTGGTTTATTATTCTCAATAATGAACCTTTGGAATCGGGTATGAAAAAAAAGTTAACCCCCCCTTCAAAATTTGTTGGATTCCGTTTCAAGTATGTAGAATCCGAAAATGCAATTAAAAAATGTCTATCTGTCCACCGTACGCCATACTTCGCACTTTCCTTAGTTAACATGAACCAAAATTATTTATGAAACTTGGTTTGTATGTCCCATTTTGGGTCTGGTTGGTCCGGGAAGCGTTAATGTCAGTCATATCTAAGGAGTGAAAAATAAGGGGTTGAAATCTCCAGAACGCCGTTACCTCAAATTTTTTTACTTTTTAAATAGTTCTTGAACTTGGCAGCTTTTTGAGACCGCCCGGAGCATTGTACGTCCAGCAGTTCGTTCACAGTAAGGCCCCGAAGTTCGCACCGACAGGCTTCGTCAACAGGTGGGTGAATCAAACTGTATACATTCAGCCCAGATATTATTGCTAGGGCTGATTATAATCACGGATGGCTGTATGAAGTAGAGTTGGTTGTTCTGTGATATTATTCCATTTGAGAAATGAAGGCTCTTTTGGATTTTGTTGATAGGTACTTTCGCAAGTTGAACAAACGTTGAAGTATTATTGGGTAAATTATTACTCAACGGTAAATTATTACACAACTGTTTATAATACTATCTTCGCAGAAGAGGCATCTATACAGGTAAATTATTACACAACGGTTTATTAGTTACCTTATGCTTCATGAATAACTACAATCCCGCGCATTTGTATGAAACTTTATTTCCCGGGCCGGCTCCAGTAACCCATTTAGGGCTTTCCTGGAGGGAGCTCGAGGGTACTGACTACAGTAAACAGTGATCCACGCAGAAGGGACATCTATACAGGTAAATAATAAACCGTTGTGTAATAATTTGCAGCGTTTTTTTTATTGCATTTTCGGATTCTACATACCTTGCAACAGAAACCATCAAATTTTGAGGGGGGTTAAAATTGTTTTTTCATGCTCGATTCCAAAGGTTCATTATTGAAAATAATAAACCAAAAAACTCAGCGGCAGCGATCTGTGTGAAGGTAAAACTCATCAAAGGCGAGTTGAGGGATTTCAATTTCATAAATATTCCAAAAAAGCTGTTGTGAAATTTAGAAAGCACCTTAAATAAGAATAATCGATTAAAAATAGATTATTTGCGACGTTTTAAGAAGTACCTAATTGAGTAAATTGAAGTCCTGTCGCTTTTCCCAAGAACAGGGTTCCCGGAATGCACTGCAGTGTACCTACAGTGGGATTACTATGAAAAACTTTACGAAAACTTGGGGTTCTATGAATTTCTTAAAGGTTTTGATTTTGCCGTTGAGAGGGTTTTCCTTCACACGGCAGCATACTGATTATATTGAAAATAATAAATTGAATCTGCTAGAATCCGAAGATAAATAGATGGATGTGTCGAGAAATTGGTAGGGATAGAAAATTTGTGTAATTACTAAGAAATTGGTAATAGTGGATATTTTCTTCGGAAATTTGCTGAAAATGTTTTAAATTAATGACAACGCTCTCTAAAAGCCATCGAGGTAGTTGAATAGTAATTAATGAACATAAATTAAAATCATTAGAAAGTGGTGGAACTCGTGGTAAGTCACTTACTTATATTTCTGATAGGGCGATACTAAGAGGTGGAGTTTATCCTCTAGGCGGTCCGATCCTCTAGTGAAATCCTGATCAGAAATCATTGTTCCCGTTGATTTCTCTAAGTCGCAACACTTCTTCCTCGAGCAAGACGGGTTCCAGACGACTTTGTGGTCGGATTTGACCCTATCAGTCTTGGGGTCCAGGGGACGGAGGTGAGCGGATGCAACCCGGTCGACGAATTCTTCGTAAGAACTAACTTTCTGGTCGGTCACAGCTCGGATTTTCGCATTGTTTTGAATCCAGTACAATTTGTCAGACTCTATGGCGCTTTTCAGTTCATTTTCCAAACACTTCAGGTCTATCACGCCTTCCAACTCGGCCATTTAGGAGGACCCGGCCTTAGGAGGGGTTTTTCAGTCTTTCCTCGTCCGAAGATTCGCTTGATTCACTGTTACACAACGATCCACTGATAACGGATACTGATTTATCACAAGGGAACAATATTTATCACGAAAAAACGGTCTAGGGAGCTGACATGAACACCGGAGGTTGCAAAGGGTTTGGTCCCGGGGGTTGATCGATAAGCAGGTTGGCCAACAGAACGCCACTGAAACTCCCTTGTACGGCTGGGGGGTTGAATGGTCTTCCCGGGTGCCCCCTCGCTATTGATCACAAACAACGGAGATTCGGCAACGGAAACTTGTTGCCACAACGCCATATGGGACCATAGCAAGCACCTGGTGCCGAGTGGAACCGTAAAGTACCTCGAAGATTGATAGCGTCAATTCCCGAGTTGTCATAAATATGACGCAATTTCAGTGAATTTAATAATATTATTATTGTATTATTTATGAAAACTCGCAGTGAATTTTCATAAATAAAAAACAAAAAACAGGAGTGAAATACGAAAATGCTGGCATGAATTGCGAGTAGGTAGATACGAGTCAGTTCTAACAGCTTTCATCGATGGTAAACCTGGAAAGCTAAGTCAACCCCCCCCCCCCCCCTCCCCGTCACCGAAACTAATGTAGTAATCGATTTTATGATGAAACATACGCTTGTAGTTCAACTGGCACAGCCTTCTCCGAAAGTTGGAGAAATCCACTTAAAACTCTTGTACTATTATAGCAACATACTATCTTATACTTTACATTTTTAAAGCCAAATGAGAGCTAATATTTGAATTTTATCATCAGGTTAACATAATACTCCATAACTGCACCTAGGTGGGTTCATAATATTTTGGTACTTAACAGTAAAACAGGCCGGGCTGCAACATTTGGTACCCACTTCAACGCAAGTGGCAACCATTGTTATAAGTTCCGTCATTGCTCATCAACTCGTACGTTTACCATAAATTATGATAATTTACTGAATATTACTGATGGAGAGGAAATATTATGTATAATATATATATATACTCGGCCCTTCGGGCCTCGCCAGGGGGCAAGCCCCCTGGACCCCCAAAGGGGGCTCCGCCCCCTCGGAACGGCTTCGCCGTTCCTCACCCCCGAAGGATGTCTTCTTATACTTCGTATAACAAAGGAGAATTTGCTATGCAATTTACCCCCCCCCCCCCCCCCACACCACCAACACACAAAAAAATAAAACGATTCTTTATCACATTCCTCTTTGTGCTCATCTTTATCACATTCCTCTTTGTGCTCATCTTTATCACGTTCCTCTTTGTGCTCATCTTTATCACATTCCTCTTTGTGCTCATCTTTATCACATTCCTCTTTGTGCTCATCTTCATCACATTCCTTTTTGCGTGACGCGTTTTTGTGACAGGATATTGTGACAGGACATTTTTTTCACATGAC
Organism: Leptopterna dolabrata; assembly: GCA_954871275.1. Classification (NCBI taxonomy): domain Eukaryota; kingdom Metazoa; phylum Arthropoda; class Insecta; order Hemiptera; family Miridae; genus Leptopterna; species Leptopterna dolabrata. The sequence goes on along the minus strand of OX940981.1, from coordinate 31,519,170 downwards.
CCCCGGCGTTAAAATTGCATAGCAATTAATATCTGAACGATTTCACAGTTGCTGAAGAACTTTTGGCTATATGGACTTCTGTGATCAAACTCCCTGTTTCACCTTTCCCACCTGTCTTGCTTATGACACGGGAAGAATGATTCGACGCATATGGGTAGTTTAATGCCTCAGATTCGTGATTTTTAACGACATAATATTTATTTCGTAAGCATTTGAAAACGGTTTCATGAGATCATTATTTTTGGGTGAAAAACTTAATTTGATGGATGGTGACAAAAAATTCCAACGAGTATCTAACTATTTAAAAGTACCGATTGCTGAGATATGATTTTAGTATATCAGCTGAGCTTCTAAAGTCATGTATTTTCTGGGATTTCCCCACAAAGCACAATGTTCTGATATATTGTTTGGGTATGCAGGATAAAGGTATTTTATTTTATTTGGTAAGTACCTACTTTTCTAGTCATAGAATATGGATCCACAAACTTTCCACTCATCTGCACCATGTTCAGTAATCTCAAAGCGATGACTCAAGATGACGTGTTTATAATGCATAGCACGCTGAATAATAATTTTGAAACCCTTATCCACATTGTCACCCCATTTCGCACTTGTTTCAATACCCGGGTAATTCACTTGGTCGCCGATGGGGATGCACGTCCACTCAGGGGGTACTTGCCGCAGGTCGAACAGGTCTGCTTTGTTCCCAACGATAACAAACGGAAAATGCTCTGGTAATTCAGGACGGCAATGAGCGATGAATTCGGATCTCCATTTCTCCAAAGAAGCGAACGATCCGATGTCAGTTAAATTGAAGATGAGGACACAACAGTCTGCGTCCTTGTAGAAAGTTGGCCAAATATTGGAAAACCTCTCGTGCCCTGTGGTGTCCCAAACCTGCGTGATAACAGACACGTTGCCGATTTTCACATTCTTCATGAGGAAATCCAGTCCAAGCGAGTGGTACTGGTCGTCAAACTGGTCTTTCATGTAGCGGCGCATGAGGGCAGTTTTCCCTACCCCGGCATCTCCGAGTAAAACTATCTTGGCAACCATAGCTCTCTCAACCATAATTGTCAGAGACGTAAAAACCAATTAAAACCTGCATAAAACGAAATAACACAGTCGACTAACTACTATTCATGACCTCGCTGCTGAAACACCACTATTAGATAAATAAATAAACGGAACCATTGTCCACAAAACTTACAACGCGGCAGTGAGGACTGGTTGAAAACACGCGAAATGACATTATCAAACACAGATAACAATGATTCAGTGTGTGATTCAGCTAGTTCTCCGTTGTCTCGCTATTTCGACAAACACCTTTCTTCCACCACATCACTGAATCATGAAATTAACGTAGGTCAAGAACTAGAAATATACAAAACCTTGAGGACCAGTTGAATTGACGATGAAAAGGTCAGAATACAGAAATTCATGCAAAGAACTATGTACGTCAGAATCATGTAAGGCACTAAGCAGTAAAATATATATCACTGGCGGCTTTAATGATGGGAAGGGCCAATCGGATGACTAAAGCAATGAAAATATCAAGCTGAATTCTCCAAGGTGAGGATGGTAGGCAGTAAAAGTGATATCTACTCGATACACCTACGTAGTACTCCCGCCACGGTGCGCTGAGCGTTCGTGATCATGGGAGAAAACCGCCGCGATAATTTTCTTCTAGCATTAGGTATTGGCATAGCGAATCAAAATGATGACCTCGTTTGATTCAAACTACAATCATCACGGATCACAGCAACAAGTTGTCAAGTCTTTGTGAGGCAAACTAACAATTTGGTTTCCTTTTGGGTAGAGATGAATATGAGTAGTTGTTGTGATTCATCCTTATTGACTGGAAACCTACCTGCGCGTTTATTTACGTATAGAACGTTTGAGCAATTTACTAGACTTGTATCCCTGTTGAATATTATTTCTTTATGAATTTTTGAAAACAATAAAATTAACTGTGCCCAAACTGGATATTTAAAAAAAAATTTTTTAAGCGACATTTTCGGGGAAAATACCCAGGACAATCCTATCTTTACGTGTCACGTCATTTTCAAAATCTATACAAAACTTCCAATAGGACACCCACACCCTCACCATCGCTGTAACTTCTAACGGGACACCCACACCGTCCACTCACTGTCATAGGCTAAAAACCATGATGATCCTATACCTTCCAAGATGCTAGAGCATGGAGTGCAACGCCTAAATTAAATAGTGCAGATATGTAAGCCTAACTAATGGGAAGGTACATTATTAAGTTCTGATTCTAGTCTATAATGAACGTGTTGGATCTATCTGAGAAGGTAGATCCCAACTATATGGAATCAAGCTATAGGAATTAGCAAGGTATTTACACAATGTTCTAATTTGTTGCTATGGAAAATTTTCGGGATCTACCTGGGAAGGTGGCAAGGGATGATCGGAAAAGGGATCAGTAAATCGCCTGAGGAAACGTTGGAAACACGATTGAGGGTTATAAGTTGGGATTTTGATTAACTGGATGAGCGAGCGAAGTGAGTTGCAACTTGTTAATTTAATCTTCTCTAGACAAACCAGTATCGGCCACGCCAGTAATAATATGATTACGTGCAGAAAGAGCTGCTTTATTCCTCGTGAACATTACCATTCGTGAACGAGAAAAACCAGGGTTTCAACAATCAACCTACGATGAAGTGAAACAAGGTGGAAAAGAAAAGAGGTTATGTATGAGAGGTTATTCAGATTGCGTGGGTTTTTCATATACCTACCTTAACTATAAACACATGAATAAATTCATACGATTTTAAGCCGAAGCGAACGTTTTACGACGTTGTCTTAGTTGGTGTCGTACAAGGACGAGACTTCATTAGAGATACTTAATTGGTGGTGAGATAGACCGTAAAGTATTTCCACGAATTGTGTTTCGTCGTTCATTACTCGGTCCATTAAGCCTGTGCGAAGGCCCTCGGGCGGTTATGGCTATGATAATTCGGCAGTGATGCACTGCGTTCGAAAGGAATAAATTTTTGATAGGAGAGGAACAGTAGAAACTCTGGGTTCTTTATGGGAGCACTTTCAAACGCTTGAATTAAATAATGAGGTTGAATACTGTTGTTGTTTTTTTTTGTGATTTTCTAGCGAGGTCTTTCAACTAATTTAGGATCTCGATGTTAGCCAATTTGAATGAGATCGGGAAATTCTGGAGTCACAGTGACATGAACAGCGGAACTTTGGTACGAAATAACATTCAAACGTTATTATAATTCCATCAAGACAACGAGTAAATAATAATAATGATTACCTCCATTATTTGTCAAAGCACAAGTACAGAGTCTTCATTTCTCAGTATATACGTTTTTAATTTGTCTTATTTCATTGAGCTGTATCACTGAAATGGAAGTATGGTTTCACCGAAATCGGGACTTGACCCTCACCTCATCATACTCAAGGTTCAATTATCGGAAAATACGATGATTCAGCATCCTACCCAAGCTGACCTCCCCTCTAGAGGTTTCTTGTTTCATTCAACTTGACCGCAAATATGGTACAGAAAGTACAGTTCGATTCAAACTTTTGCGACGAACAATTTGATCGGAAACGTTCTGAAATTTGGTCACTACTTGATGTCACGAAAGTATCAGTTGTCGCAGGTTATCTAAGGTTGTCTATACAAACTATTATACTGAGTGAGCCCTGATCCCACTCAACCAGTGTTGACGAAATTTGAAGAGGGGATTTTGGGGCTGCTGAGATGAGAATAAAATGGCTGTCGTGAGCCGAAAATCTACTGAAGAGTGTGCTGAAAATCTCCGGACAGCTGAGTCAAAAATAGAGCTACATGCAGCTTGGCAGAAATGAGAATATAATATCACGTCGGGAGATCATCTAGTACCGGCATATATTCAATCCCATGGAGTAGGACAGCCTGTAAAGTGTAAGCTGTGTGAACTTAATGGAGTTTCCATTAAGGGAAACGATGTAATTTGCATGGATTGCCAATTTGCGGCAAATTCGAAACCGTAATTATTATGTTTGCGTGCTAGCTGATCCACCATCTACGCTAGACCCTCGCTTTCTACACCCATTTCCATTGACCATTTGAAGATACTGTACCTCCGTCCACCCTATAATTGGCGCTAGTTGAGGGGGCCGAGAACTCCGACCCCTCTCCCTTTGATTGCAACAGTATAATTCTCCATCACCAATTAATAAGGAGGGACAAATCCTCTCGGGGTTCACCACACGTTAACGAGGACTGCCAACTCCCGCCTTATCGGCTCCTGGCCATCGACGAGAAAAATCGCTGTTAGCCGATTTGAAAGCCAGTAGGCTCCGGCCTATCCGCACCTACTTGTTACTGTCTCACGATACCATCTTGATTGCGTTTAATTCTTCGTTTCACACCCCCTCAACCGGTGTACTTACTTGCGTCACTTTGCTTTATGAAACCCGAGAATAACGCACGGTGTAGCGCGAAGATCGGAAAGGACAACTCTTATCGGACTTCGAGAGATTAGGGAATGAGGTAATGACGCAACGTAGGAGCCAGCTCAAACTAGAATTTAACTTCGACGAGAGTATTGCCTGTTTTAGATGTGAAACTGGAGCAGCTGAAACTTGAATCCAATCAACAGCCAGTGAACTAAGGGAAGTCGGTATGAAGACGAAAATAATTAATTTTAACGCCATCAAGAAGTGTTCGGAATTTAAAAAAAATATATTTACCTACCTCCTCCACCGCAACGGATTTGCTGAGGAGGTCAGATGTACGGCATGAAACTGTTAGAATTGACGTAAAAAAACCCCGCACGATAGATAAAAATTAAAATAATTAACAAAGAGTTTACATTAATACTCGTAACCGAATAATTACCTGCCTAATGCAAATCAACAATAAAAACACGTACAAACAGGAATTAAATAAACGTATACAATAAAATTTGATTATTTCGTACATACCTCATAGGATAACACAACAAACGACAAATAAATCTAAACAAGCTAGGCACGGAGAGAAACAATAATTATTGATTAGATTACATCGGACTAATCAACACTATTTTTTTACTTAAACCAAATTTGCGCTAGGGTACAGCATCACTTGATGCTTTTTAGCGCAGCCCTAGAAATGTTAAACCTACGTTTTATATGCAAGTGAAATATATACCAAGAAGTATTGTTATGTTGCTGATTATATTATTATTTACATTGAACAATTAAATGAGAACAATAAATAAATTATCATTAGTATTATTATTAATTGTTAGTAGGGATAAATAAATCCGTGGAGGAAGAGTGTTGGTGGGGGGAGGGTGTTCGACCCTAATCCAGTAACGTGCAAAGAGCAACGAGCAACCCCGAATGAAACACAAAGAGAAGGGGATCATATGTGCAATGCTCTGATTCAACCTGTAATACAGTAGCGAACATGCCAGTAATAAAGTTAAAAGCTATTAATCTGTTAAATAATTAACGTTTCAGCAGTGATGGTGGGTGTACATATCAGAGATTGACACAATGGGCATGCCTAGGTCGATAAAATAAATTTATCTCTTCTTTTCCAGTGTAATATACGACGAAGTCATGAACAAGCTAATCCATAATCGCCTGTGTCTTCATATCACATTCAGCCCTTCAATTGTGATTATTAAGTTATGTAAAATTGGGGTGGAAATAGGTGTAATGTTCCTTTCCATACTCTCTTATTCCTATCATTATAATTTCAAATAAGACCCATGCCTTCCAAATGACAAGTGCATTAAATATTAAATTATCTACCTAATTGATACTCGTGTTCTCGCACCTATTAAATTGTGCCGGTTGGTCATTCCCTGCTAATCAGCAATAGTGTAAATGGTTAGCCCCTCATAATGGTATATATGTCCGTGCAAATCTGCAGTTTCCAAAGCTTGGACTGGATTATTAACCCCATATCATTTTCATTTGGAAACACATTTCATAGGTAGGTATCAGTTAGGAACTTGACCAAATAGTGATCAATTTATACGCAGATTCGACATTAGCAGAAAAAGATACATCAGCAGATTAGTGACTTAATCACAAAGCTTATTTTATTGATCATTAAGTTGCCTGGCATGCAACTGAAAATCAGATTGATCATGCCACCGCAGAAATAATTGAGCTGGCGAAAAACGATAGGGGCGGTGATACTGGGAATATACTTAGAAGTATTGCGGGTTGGGCATAACCCGCGAGCTTCGTACCGGGAGGTAAGCCAATAACCAAGTAACCAATTTTGTTAGCGGTTTCAACCACAGTTTTCAAACTCGACAAATCCATGAATAAATACCAACATAGATGCTAAATATTGTAGCTATGGAAATATTCTATAACGACGGTCCAGGGACCATTCAAATGTGGTCATTATAGCCGATAGTCACTGTAACAATAACTATAAAAATTAACTGTCATAACAGGTATATATTGAATTTATTTTATGTATTTTTTTTAATGTTTTTCGCACGGGATGCTAACAAGTTTGTGATAACTACATTTTCAATTCCAAATAATCACTCAGAACTTAGAACTATTTTTTAAACAGTTACAATATTATAATTAATCTTCAACTTAGTTAAATAAACTGCCGAATGTACCTTCCTACCTAACCATCAAATATAAACTGTGGGCACACAGACATGATGCACTTATCTCTTGATTTCTCACAGTTAGGGACCTAACTGTGAGGGATATAGTATTTTCTACGGGGAGAAAGTGTATGACACGTCAACAGGGGTCATCCTCTGATGGCGAGGACCCACCCATCTGATGGCGAGGACCCATTACTATTCAGTCAGCTACCTACCACAATTTACATTCAGTTAATAAAACGATGTAATAATAAATTACTTTTAAATTAAAAACGCTGCAAATCCGTCCACAACGGTTTATTATTTTGTACAGAATACCCTCCTGTTACAGATCACAGCTCTCTGTATATGACCCGTCTATATAATATGTACTATTCTATACATCTTATGTAGAGCGCAGACCCTCCGTAGATCAGTACCTAACCCCCTACTCGTTACTAGGTACCTATCTAAATCACGAGTTAAATGTTGCTAAAATAATTCTGTCGATTACAAGCAGTAACTAGAACGGCAAAAACAAACGCAAATAATGAAGTTCTGAAGGAAAATTGTTGATATGGAGTGAAATGGATGCCCCTTCTGCATAGAACACTGTTTTCTGTGGTCAATACCTACCTTCATGGTCAAGTATAATGAACCGTTGTGTAATAACTTGCCCATCAATAATACTTCAACGGTTATTCAAGTCCGATCAACAAAATCCAGCCCCTTCTTGGTTGATGAACCGTTGTGTAATAATTTACCGTTTTTTAATAATTTACCGTCGTGTAATAATTTACCGTTGTGTAACAATTTACCGTTTTGTAATAATTTACCGTTATGAAATAATTTACTGTTGTGTAATAATTTACCGTTGTGTAATAATTTACACATTGTGTAATAATTTCCCATCAATAATACTTCAACGTTTGTTCAAGTTTCAGAAGTACCTGACAACTAAATCCAATAGCCCATCACTTATCAAATGAAATAATATCGCAGAACAACCAATTCGACTTCATAAAGCCATCCTTGATTAAAATCAGGTGCTCCCTAGTGATGATATCCCGGCCGGATTTATGCCGTTTGATTCATGATCGTGTTGACAAAGCTTTTTGGTGCACACGAACGGCTGGACGTACAATGCTCCGGGTGGTCTCAAAAAATTGTTTAGCTTAAGACGAATTTAATAACGTAAAAAAACCATACCCTTCTATCGAAAGTTTTCGAGCTACGGCGTTCTGAAAATTTCAACCCCTATTTTGAACCCCTTAGAGATGACTGACAGTAACGTCGAGCTTCGAGGACCAACTAGACCCCAAACGGGACCTATAACCCGAATTTCATCAATTTTGTTTCATGGTAACTAAGAAAAGTGATCAGTACGGTGTACGGCGGACAGACAGAAATTTTTTTTATTGCAGTTTTGGATTCTACATACCTTGAAACGTAAACCATCAAATTTTGAGGGGGGTTAAATTTTTTTTTCATGCTCGATTCCAATGGTTCATTATTGAAAATAATAAACCAAAATGTGTCTACGTAGAAAGTTATAACCTAAATTTTATGTTATGAATTATAACTTCAGTACCTGTTACGATGTTTGATAGTAATATCTCACCAATTGCTCCCCTTTGAAGAATAGTACAGCTTCATTACTTACATTACAACGTGGAAACAAATTCCACCAAAAAACTACCTGTGCAATGCAGTTTAATAATCCTATGGATCCTAGCAACGGCCTAGATAAATGCATACTCAACGACTAGAACTTATCAAACTTAACAAGGAATCCAGTAAATATCGAAGAGCCAATAACAGTTGTTCATCCATAAAAACTTATTTTACCCATTTCTTCAATTTTTAGAATTCAACATTAATCATTCTCATTGTACGTGAGAAAATCAGACTACTTACTGCATCCACAAAAACACCTAACTTCTGTTGGTTGTGAGAACTGCAGGTTGTATCAGTCAACTGAATTACCCGGTCGCTTTCATGATTGATGTAGTGGCGAGAACTTGAGGAAAATTGTTTTTCACGCTGTCGAAGGATCTGTGACCATATAAGGGGTAGGAGAGGGAGGATGTTGGGTGATTCAAAAAAATATAAAAACAAGGCAGAGCTGTTGATTGGTGGAGGCGAAGTGGGATTGTAGGAGTGGGCGGCTTCGGGAAGTGACAGTCTATAAACGGCCCGCACCGGCCACGTGACGTCACGGGCGATATCCTTCTACCTTGAAGGTGTAATAAAGAAATAATAGGTATGTTCCAAGCACAGTCAGTTCTAGAACTCAAAATCTATAGCTTCACCGTTCCAACACCATCGGGTTCAGAATCAAGTTCTCGGAGTTCTCGACCACTCTTGGGAACCCATCGGGGATAAGGGCGATTACTGGAACCTAAGGACACGTCTAGAACGTTCCCACAAATTTTGTTTTGGCAGGTACCCTCATGCTAATCAGTTCCTGAACATAAGCCATCAAAAACTGTCCTATGGTTTATTCCTCTAGCTTGTCACTTTTTCAGAAAACCAGTATTTTCTTCTAGCCGTATGGTTGGACCAACTAGAAAGCTGATCTGTTGTAATCACTATTAACCGCATCACAAGTTCGCCATCACCCTTCTAGAGCCCCTTTCCACATTTGCGTAAATTTATTCATCCTCATCCATCATCATTCATTCATTATCACAATTCAATTATGTAGGCCGGTATAGGTATGCATCTGGTCATGAGAAGTCGTGATCTCTTGTTTCGATACATCCAACATTTGGAAACCTCGTCCGACTTCACGGAACCTACCTACCGCACAGTCCGGCCTGAATCCCGGAGAAAACATTGTCCACGTTCATTGACATGATTCCACCAGAACTCGCACAGAACCCGAGACATAAATAATAGACTATTTCAAATAAATACATTTCCGAAAAAAGTGGGTCTACTTGATGGTTTGGGAGTCAAATATCGCTAAATTCTGTAAAAATTGCTAAAATCACCGAACATTTATGTAAGTTCACCAACAGTGTACATACAAAGGTGACCCGAGACAAAAATAATATGCAGTGGTAGTAATTTTGTGGTAGAATGCCTATATATGCCTACGCCAAATAAAGGTGGGGGGGGGGGAGAGAGAGAGAGAGAGAGAGAGAGAGAGAGAGAGAGAGAGAGAGAGAGAGAGAGAGAGAGAGAGAGAGAGAGAGAGAGAGAGAGAGAGAGAGAGAGAGATTGATTGATTGATTGATTGATTGAATATTTTTATTTTCCTGCATAAAAATAGGACCATAAGGTCCTCTCTGCCTTTTTTACAGGATACATATTTTTAGAAGTGACAATCAAAATAACATAATCAGTCATTACAAAAATTATTTATAAAATAAAAGAGCTTGTTTCTACAAATTAAAATAATTTCACTATTCAGTGGTTTCATAGTTTTTTCATATATATATACCATATGCCAATATAACAGAAATATTACCTACATAATTTATGCGTCATACAGACGTAACAATATATCTTTAAATTGTTTTTTAAATGTGTTGACAGACAATTTACTATTGAATAAGTGCATATATTCATTATGGATCTTAATCGACCTGATTTTAAAAGATTGGGCATATATCGATGTTCTGTGTAATGGCACTTGTAACATTGTAGTTGCTGATCGAGTACTCCTACTGTGCACGTCGGACATGTATTCAAATTCCCGAAACAGATAGTCTGGCGTTCCGCTTTTCAAGATTTTATACAGTAATACACCAGTTCGGAACGTCCTCCATTCTTTTATTTTCAGCCAACATAATTTTCTATAATACGGCGTGACGTGCTCAAATACTGGTATTTTCATTGCAAACCGCAGACAAGCGTTTTGCGCTAGTTGCAATTTATTGCATTGCTCACCAGAAATGTCCAAATACGCTACAGCACAATAATCTAATATCGGGAACAACATGGCCTGCACTAACTTAAGTTTGACATCCTGAGGGAGATGATAAGCAAGTCGCCTAAGTTGATAGAGACCCTTAAAAATTTTATTACAAGTTTGTGTTAATTGCTCATCCCAGGACAACTTACAGTCAACCATAATTCCCAGATTTTTAACACAACCTTCAAATAATAACAATGCACCATCAATTGACACTGGTTGCAAGTTAGAGAAATCTAATCCATCTAATATTCTTGCGTACCCTAACACAATAACTTTACACTTCTTAGGGTTCATTCGCAGACTATGAGCTTTACACCATTCACTAAGTCTTACTATATCATCATTCATTTTGTTAATTGCATTTCCCATTTCATTAACATCTGTTTCTATATATATTTGAAGGTCGTCGGCATAGAGCACATGCCTACAATTTTCAAAACAATCAGAAATTCTGTTTATAAACAACACAAACAGTAATGCTGAAACTACCGAACCCTGGGGAATCCCCACTCCCACCCTACGCCAATCCGACTCATAGCCCTCAGCAGTCCTTACTTTTTGCCACCTATTATAGAGCAATGACTCGAACCAGGATACTAATGAATTAGAGAACCCTATTGACCTCAAAATTGCTAGCAAAATATCATAGCTAATCGAGTCGAAAGCTCGAGCAAAGTCTATCGTACATAATAGTGTAACTTTTCGCCTATCCATAGCACTACGAGCTGCGTCCAACACTCTAATCAATGCTGTTTCAGTGCTATTACCAACTCTAAACCCGGCTTGATATACATCCAATATAGCGTTTTCTGCCACAAAACCACTAATAACGTCATACACGCATCGATCCAACATTTTCCCGAATACACATAGGTTGTTTATCCCGCGAAAGTCATTATAATTACTCGGTTTATCAGTTTTACTCAGTGGGAGAACTATCGCCCTTTTCCATAGTGCCGGATACTCCGCTGAATGTATAGAAAAAGTGAAGATATGACTCAACACTGGACAAATAACATCAGCCATCATCTTCAGAAACACAACTGGCACACCATCATGACCTACCGCGGCAGAACTTATCTTCATTAAACTTTTTCGCACCATTTCCGCGTCAATGATATCTATAATACAAACATTCGAATTAGTTTTAGGCAGATTATCGTAGTACGTAATGACTTTGCTATGATCGTCACTTGAAGGGCTACCACAAAAGTGCTCGTTTAACTTGTTTAGATCCATCGAATCAGGTATTTGCACATTCTTGCTCTTCCCTAAACCTTGCTGCCTTATAATAGTCCAATATTTATCAGGTTTCATCTTCGTTTCAAAAAGATTACGGTAATATTTATTTTTAGCATTCCTTAATTTCTGCTTCACTTTATTTCTTAATCTGTTGTATCTTAATCTGTCATCGTGTAACTTCGTTTTTGTCCATGTTTTGTAAGCTTTATTTCTTTCTTTCATATATTTCCTAATTTCTGAATCAATCCATGGAGCTGGAGGGCGTTTTGCTTTAATTTTTTTGAGTGGCATATATTTATCTAATAATTTTATTATTTCTTCAGTAAATAATTCCACCTTTACATCAACATTATTTGCATCATATACCCTATCCCATTTCATCAAATTCGCATCACTGACCAGTTTTTTACTATCTATATTTTTTGCTACCCGTACCATTTTATTAACAACTTTAACCTTTGCCCCTTTGTAATTTATTGTGCTGTAAATCAAGTCGTGACGCGACAACCCGGGTGCATTAATCTGCCCAAATTTTGATACACCATTTTTATTATTCGTTATAATATGATCAATCTGGGTAGCTGCAACCGGAAAAGCTGAGAAATGCGTAGTATTCAATGGGAGGAAGTGTAAATTATAAGTTTCCAGTAAATTCAAAAAATGTTTAGTAGAGTGGGAGGATTTGGATAGAAGATCAATATTCCAGTCACCAACCATAGTTATAGACTCATAATCATTCATAATCTTGGCAAGTTCTAAGAACACAACATTTATGTTTATTGCCTTTGGTGGACTATATACCGTACCAACCAACACTTTAGAATTGTTCTGCCCTATTTCGATAAAAATATATTCAGGTGAATTAGAATAATTATTTGGTGACATCAAAACTACCTTATATTCAAAAACATCCTTAACATACATAGCAACGCCACCCCTGCCTTTATTCTGTCGATCTACTCTAATAACATTGTAGCCATTCAGACCAACGGCAGAGGAATTTATACCTGGTTTTAAAAAGGTTTCCGAAACGCCTATAATATGAGCACCGCTATTATAGAAAATTAACTGAAATTCTTGCCAGTGCGCCAGTAATGACTCTGCATTGACATGCGCAACATTCAATTTGCCTTTATCAAAAGAAAAACCTTGCCTTAGTTCAAAATTAATAGAAGACATAATATCATATAATGGAAATTAACTTGTTATCTTAACTACTTGAAAAAAAACTAACTATTTATATTTGCTGAGACATCTTTTCGTTTTTGCGGATGTGATTTTGAGATCATCAATCACTTGAGACTTCATAAGACTTGACGCAAGGCTTCTTGTGACTTGATGAGTATTCGGTCCGAGTCCTCAGTTTTCTTTATGAAAATCCTTCCATTGCGCACCCAAACAAATTTCAGTTTATTCATTTTTTTGGCCTCTTTACAGGC